>CAKOAT010035559.1:4121-49667 GCA_932364175.1 Eruca vesicaria subsp. sativa
CTGGAAAATTTGAAAATACCCAGCCGGGGACGACAAGCGAGGTAGTAAGTCCCGCTACCACCATCTTTGGAAGCACTCTCCTTTATCGAAAACAGGCTCATTAAAGAACTTAACCCAGTGGCAACACCCTCCTCTTTGGACCTGGTGATAAAACCGTTTATCACTCGAATGACGGAGGGGCAAAGCTGGGAAAGGGCTAGCCGATAATGATCTAAGAGATCTAACAGTAGGTCAGGAAGGGGAAACCTAAGATGGCTCTTGGAAATGTAGTTCTCATGAACGCAAAACCAACCCTCCGAAGCCATCTCGGGAGTTTCTTCAGGTTTACAAGCCCTAGCCAATTCTTTCTGACCCTGAGCTTGAACCATAAGATTCACAATCTCTTGGCTCCTCAGAACAGAAGGCAGATGAGACCCGGAAGGTACGCTCCCACTAGAGCCTCCGGTCCTTTTTGTCCGTTTGGAAACTCTTTGGGCTATCGAATCCTTAGCCCTCTTCTTCCTCTCAGTCCTCTTCATGGACTCACCAACTTCTTGTTTCACCTTCATAAGTTGAGCACCTGAAGCAGAGATTCCCGTTTCTCCGGAACCTTCCTTTGGTCGGGTCATATCGAAAACGATGAGGGAAGGTAAAGAGAGATAAAAGAAGGAAAAGAAAGATCAAGCGAGAAAGATCGAAACCTCTGGAGATAACAAATCCGAGGGAAGAAACTCGGAGATTTAACGAGCATAGATAAAAAAAAAAAAACTATAAAGAAGTAAAATAAAAAGAAGGAACAAGAAGAAGTTACCTGGGGAAACCGAATAGCGACGTGGAGAGAGTGGGGAAGTTGAAATTAATGCGAGCAGCTTTATATCCCGTCGAGGCCTCGAGAATCGGGGAATAATTATTTCAATATTCTTTTAAACTAAACCGTCGATTTCGTTAGATTTAATTACAACCGTCGGATCAAGCAAGAGATATACTCGAGAAAAGATCACGAGTAATCATTATCTTAACAAAAATTAAAGATTCGGCGGCTAGGTTTAGCTCCCGAGAAAAGCATCTTATCTCGAAAGCTGGGGGCAACTGTTGGGCCCAAATATGGCCCGTCGGCTGAAGCTAGCGAATTAGTTAAACCAAGCCCAATAATGGGCCGAATATGGGCTACTACCTCAAAGAAGAATACAGCTCACCTAAGGAAGGAAGCTGCTCTCGAGAAAGAGGTCACGAGAAGGAGGTCACGGAGAAGAGGTCCGGATTCTTTCGTAGGGACCAGACAAAACAGCTTAGGAAACGTGCAAGACTTAGTCAAGAGGAAGTTGTTGCAAATCCCGCAACTCACGGAGATAATCATGGAGGCTTCGCCGGAAGAAGTTGGACGTGACCTAGTGCTATATAAAGAAGAGAAGGGATCAGAGAGAGGGGATTGGACTCATTCAAGAGAGAGAGACTCCAATACACTTTGTTCTTAGTCATTCTCTATAAATCATTGTTCTTTCTATTCAGATCGTGAAGATCATCTTTGTAAACTCTTTTATTACCAAAAATCAATATAAACAACGTATTCATTCATACAAGTTCCAACAGGATTCAGCCCACGATTATCTTTTCCCAATCTATACCTAACCTAAACTAGGAAGTGAGTTTTACCCCTCACATACATCATGCCCCCTACATCGTGTTTAGCTCGAGGTGTTTCCAGTGCAGAAGTTGGTGCATTAGTACGTGTGGTCCCTGCATAGGTTTTCGGCCCAGGGCATCTACGCAGGGGCTGAGGTGTTTTTGACACTGTATTAAGGTTGATCAGGCTCGTTCCACTATGTCGTACACCCAAATGTTTTTCTTATATGTGAGTCATGTCATGGAGATATAGGGTTTGCCAGGATCGAGGTATATTATATAAGCTTAGTCCGGAGACGTTTTTAGCATACATAGGAGTAGGAAGCCAGTGTACTTAAAATATATAGATAGCTAGGTATCTATAGTAAACCCGATCGTGAGATCTTATTAGAAGTGGTAGAGTTTGAGGTGCAGGGCATTCCAGCAGTTAGGTTGGACCTTCCCTTTGCTGTCTTACAGCTTGTAGGATCCTGCCCCCTGCACTCCAATTATTTTTTTAGGGGCTTTCCCATCCTGGGGCCAGCTTCCTTGCAGAATTGTCTTTAGTATGGTCACATAGATGTCGCAGGACCCATTATCCTTGCTAGAAGTTCTGGTCCTGACTCTTTTGTTGTAGCTTGTTGCCACTTTATGTTAATAGGAAATGTTCCTTAGGCGTGCTGCTTCTCTTTTTTCATCGAGTAGATTGATATACCATGATTTTGACCCGTTTTTGGTCATGGTATTACTATGTTTTTATCATAAAACTCTATGTTTTGGAGTCTATTAGGTATGTTTTCAGGTTCAGGAGCATTTTGTGGTAAAGTGATGATTTAGGTGCCTTTTGGTGCTTAAAGAAGAGTTTCCCAAGATGACTATGAAGATCCGACATAAGAGATACATATCGATCGATACACACCTTGTACCATCGATGACGCTTCCGTAGAAGTTGAAGTTGAGATACTCCATCGATCGATGTACACCATGTACCATCGATCGATAAAGAGCGTGTGATGAGCAAGATTTATTTGGCCAACTTGAAGCCCAACTTCTCACCAAATTACAAAACTGCCCCTGACGAGTTTTTAACCTAATTGTACTTGTATTTATAGTTATGCCTATGAGCCCTAGAAAGATAATCAGAAAATTAAGAGTTTTGTATTTTATTCTATACTTAGCAATAAAAGCATTTTCTTTTCATCTTATTCTTTTGCTATGAATCACTTGGCTATGTCTCAGTAGATTCATTTGTTAGATTTAGGGTTCAAATAGTTATGAGAGACTACCCCAACTATGGTATGTTGAATTGTTATATTCATTAACCAAATGAACCTGAATGCTTCTTCTAGATTAGCTACCTAGAAGTATGATTATGGAGTGACTAATCAAATAGTCATTATCCTGAAATCATTCGGCTAAGCTCAGACTCTATTAGGCACGTGCGATAGGCGGTCTAATAGATGTTCTCGGGTGGGCACAGTTTCAATTCGATCCGATGCTATATCGATCGATACTCCCATAGAGTAATCGATCGACGGCAACGCATATCGATCGATACCGCGATAGCAACATCGATCGATATTGTCGGCAATCAGATCAATGGACGAGTCTAACTAGAGACAGCTATAGATTTGTCTAAGGATTGAAGTCCTCATATATTTGCAAGCAATTCGTTAAGACATTCATAGATTTATAATCCTGATTTTCTGAATAGTAACCTTGAATCTAGCTATTTTCTCTTATTGTTTTAAAACCAATCTCCTCAGCAACTTACCATTTCTACCCATTTTTATTTTATTGTTTTAAACCTATTTCAACCTAGCTTAATCACTTAGGATTAATTCTTTTTGACTCTAGTTCCCTGAGGATTCGATCCCTAAGTACTACGACTGAACCTCTTATTTGAGAGAGTAATTCACCTCTTAGGGTTAAACATTTGAGTGACATAATATTAGGTGCTGTTGCCGGGAACTAAGATCACTATTAGATTTAATCTGATTCAGTCTAGGTTATTTGTTACTTTTTATTTTTCAATCTTTTGACACAAATTTTTTTCTTTTTCTTTTTTTCTCTTTCAGGTACATGCCCAGCAGTACCAGAAGCAACAAGGACGAGCAACTTTTGTACTCAGAAGATCCCAACTACCTGGAACGTAGCATCCGCAAGGACCTACGCTCCACATCGATTAATACCAACACCACTGTATCGACCTATACCCGCTTTCCACCGTCGACCAACAACCGTTCGTTGACCGATACTATCACCACCTCATCGATCGACAACCTCTACTGTTCGTCGACCGATACGCGCTTTCCACCGACGACCAACCGTTCGTCGACCGATACCCTTCCCTTGACATCGATCGATACACCTCATCTTATATCGATCGATATAACCGGCGAGACATGGTGGCGCCTATGATTCTCACACCCGATGAGAATGGAGACCTGCGTGATCAAGATGGTCACCTGCGTAATGCAGCAGGTCAGAAGCTGAATGATAAGAAGGAGATCATTACTGAAGAAGAGACTGCACCCACAAGCATCATTCAACTTTGGCTGATTACAACCATCCGGATCAGTTCTATTCCAACCGATCAGCCATCCTCGCTCCTGCTATTCAGAGAGGAGATTTTGAGCTCAAGCCGCAGTACTACTCACTTGTAGGACAAATCCCTTTTTGTGGTTTTTCCCCATGAGCATCCTATGGACCATCTGGAGAGGTACGAGGATCTTGTAACCCTAGTCAAAGCAAAAGGAGTCCCTCAAGACTACCTTTTCTACAAGCTTTTCAAGTATTCTCTATCTGGAGAAGCTTTTCAGTGGCTGAGACAACTACCACCAGGTTCCCTTATCACCTGGAGTGACATCAAACACGCCTTCCTGAAGAGTCATACAAGGATACTTGGAACAGATTCAAATCCCACCAGTGAGATTGCCCACACCACGGATTCAACAAAGTGCAATTGCTTTGCACTTTCTACAGAGGCATCAGCCCAGAATTCAAGAGAGCCCTTGATACAGCTAGTGATGGCAACTTCACCACAGGGAATCCGCAGAGTGCTATCAAGCTAATTGACAACTTAGCTACCAGCAATAGCACGAAAAACTCTGTGATGCAGACTACATCATCCATTGGAAAGGAGTACATCAATGAAGTTCAAGCTCAGCTAGACAATATTCAGAAGCTCCTAACCAAGCAGATCTGTTCAGTGGAAGATGCAGACCTTATTGAAGAAGATGTTAATTGGATCAGTGGAGCAGGTTTTCAGAGACCTAATAACCAAGGAGAATACATAAATTCACAGGCCAGAGAAGCAACTTCAACCAGAGTTCCCAGAAGCTAGCAAACTTCAGCAGCAGCAACCCCAACAACAACAGAAGCTTTGGAAGTACCTTCTACACCAACCCAAACCCACCAACCCAAGATTCTAAACTGGAGGAGTTGGTAGACAAGATACTTAAGAGTCAGCAGAAGCTAGAGGTGAACTTCAACGGAAAGATAGACTCTTTCTATAACACCTTCACCACGAAGATAGACGCCCTCAGCACCCATGCGAAGAAGCTAGAGACCCAGGTGTTTCAGACAGGAGAAGCACTTAAGAAGCAGGAATTAACCCCTAACCAGAACATCAATGCCATCTTGGATGATGAATTCTGGCAAGAGGTAGTAGAAGATATTCATAGATCTGAAGATGAGAGTGAAAGAGAATTCGCCTATGACTACTATCGATTGATATCACCAGCTCAACATCGATTGATATCACCCTTAGTGCGTTGATCGATAGACTTTGACGAGTGTCGATCGATAGACTCAGACGAAAACCCTCGCGAGTGCAATTCCGTCAAGATTATGTCTCACGCCGACTTCGCAGCACTTCACCCACATCCTCCTTTCCCTGTCATCGATCGACATGATGACCATGTCATCGATCGACATGATGACCATGTCATCGATCGACATGATGACCATGTCATCGATCGACATGAAGACCATGGTATCGACCGACACACTCCAGCCAGTGTCGATCAATACAAAGTACCCCCACGCCGAGTGCAGCTTCCTAAGATTGATAGTGCAAGCCTTGACGCTTTCCGAGAGAAGTATTACACCAACAGAAGCCCTATAATAGCCTTAAAAGAGAAACCCACGGATATTCTTGAGTCCATGGAGATAGAAAAGGAAACTAAGGGAAGAGTTCTCAGAAAAAGGAAAGAGAAGATACCTAAGCCTTATAAAAGAGAAGCTAATGAGAAGGAGTTGTCAAGCTTCAGAAAAAGAGTCCTCAGAATACCTAGAGAGAAACCCTTTGAAGAAGCCTACTTTTCACACAGATTGTGGATGTTCTTTAGAGAAACCAAGGAGATAGAAGAAGACATCAGTAGGATGTTTAACCAAGTCAGAGATAGCCTCAAGCAGAAGATAACACTAGAGAAGAAGAGTGATCCAAGGAAGTTCACAATACCTTGCTTCATTAAAGGTGCTGAGTTCCCACGTGCCCTATGTGACACAGGATCTGGAGTTAGCATCCTACCCAAGCTTATGGCAGACCATCTAGGTCTGAAGATAGAGCCTTCTGACGAGAATTTCATCTTTGTGGATTATTCTCAACATAGCTCTGGAGACATAGTTCGAAACCTTGAGGTACATATTGGAGAAACCCAAATTCCTACAGACTTCCATGTCCTCTCCAACAAGCTCAACTTCAGGACTTCTCTACTACTTGGAAGAACATTCTTAGCCACAGTTGGAGCCGTTTGTGACCTACACACCAACAAGCTCTCCCTAACCCTTATCAATCCTTCCATCCACTACAACCCTATCCCAATAATCAAGTTTCCAAGGTCAGCAAGCTCAACACTCGTAGCCACCTGTTTCTGTGCCCACGAGTATTATTCTATGGGAGATTATGAAACTGAAGAAGCAGTATCGACCAATGACAACCCTACCCCATCGCCTGATACCAGTGCCAACCTATCGACCGACAGAACCACATTGTCATCGATCGATAAGGAGTTCCAGAAGATCAAAGACGAGTTTCTAGAAACCGATCTCAGCATAGATGAGTGGGAAAAATATCATTACATGCCCGCGCTTGCTAGTATCACTACTCAGGAGGAGTATGATGAAGATTATGAGGAGGAACGAGCTATAGAGTACCGATTTCTTCGAGAAGATGAAGATCAACCTCCATTCCCGACCTTCATGCAACAAGCATCGACCGATATGACACCTGGTCCATCAATCGATATGCCCTACCCCAGATCGCGCAAACGACGGTTCGAACTCACGAGCGACACCTATTATGCACCTGCCTATGCCCCACATGAGCCACACGATAGAGATTACTCGATTGGAAGTTGGGCCAGCAGTTATCATGAGAGTTTTGCAGTGGATACAGCTCCACTACAACCCGTAAACCAACCCGATGCAGTTCCATCGATCGATATGGAGCACTCTCCATTGATCGATATCAATCTCAGACCACCAACCGATCCTACCACAACACCATCCGAGGTACAAACATCCAAATTTGATTTAAATTCACTAATTCCAGATGAGTTTGGTATTTTCAGGGATTCAGATGGTCATGCACGAGCCATAGATGGGAGAATCATTCCAATCTCCACAGAAGATGTTGCAGACATCCTTCAGATGGCCAATGGACCTATCATCAAAAAATACCCGCACCAGAGAAAATAGCCATCGACCGATGCATGGAGACAGCATCGATCGATACGCACCGAGAGTATGGGACGAGAGCCTTCCAAAACGGAGAACGTCGTTTCTTTTGGGAAAAGAAAGATGAATATGGAGTCTACAGAGATGAATCTGGCCATGCAAGAGCAATAAACGGAGATATCATCCCTGTCACCAAAGAAAATATGGAAAACTTGCTAAAGAGAGCCTCACTATTTGGTCGCTCTTGTTTCTGTCTACCAGGATATGCTGATCAGTTTGCTAAAGGAGTTCCAGATGGCAAGCTCTACACACAGAAAGAAGTCACCTACATGCTAGATGGCCTCACCAGCGATCACAACTGGAAGATAGCAGGCATGAGACTTGAACTTGAGGGAGACCTATCCAAACTTCGAGGTGATATGCTATGGAATACCAGCAGAAATGACTCAGTACGAAAGGAACGAGATGCCCTACAAGAAGAAGTCAACACCTTGCGCGCACAACTGAAGTCTCAGACGCAGGCATCAACCGATACATAACCCCCTGCATCGATCGATACACCCGTACTTAACCCGATCGAGCACCACTTACAGAAGCTATCGATCGATGACAAACCCAGTCCATCGATCGATACCGTGCTCCAGAATTCTGTACCAGGGAAGAACTTGAATAAACCACAGCCGAGATCTACAAATCCATTGAGGCTTGTGAAGACGAAGATTATAGACTACTGGAGAAGTATTGGTTCCCAGTGCAGAGTGATGTTCGACGTTTAGAACTTAGAACATAAAGGATTCAGCAGGAGGTAGAAGATATCCAAAGACAGCTCGCCAGCCGACCTGACCCATCTCCATCGATCGATGAGATACCAAACCCATCGACGGATATGCAACCTCCAGAATCCACCAACGATCCAACACACCACGACACCATGCAGCAAACAACATTACACATCTACATTTGGACATCATCAGTTCAGCCTTGCCAGCTTAGAGGAGTGGTTAGAAAGGATCCAGAAAGAAGTTTATGGTTTGAAGACTAGTATGACCAGAAGTGAGAAAGCCACAAGAAGCTTTTTGAACTCTTGGTTTGATGAAACACATGACAAGAAGGACACTTGTTTCCCAAGAAGTACCTGCAACCCACCTCACTAGCCACCATACTTCCATAGTCAAGCTAAACTGACTTTAAACAAGCGCTGAGTGGGAGGCAACCCACTGTTAGGTATTTTACTATTTCATTTTATTTTATTTTTACTTATTATTCTTTTTGTTTTTCTTTGTTTTTAGGAAGATAGATACACGATCCATACCTATCGACCGATACGAACCAGTCCATATCGCTCGACACAGACTTACACGCATCGATCGACGATGGCGACTCACCATCGATCGATACCCATATCAGTCAGGTATATCGTTTCAATTTTTCGATATCAGTTACACATTCATTTGATTTTTTATGCTCTAACTCTGACTGATTATACACTGAGGACAGTGTATGATTTAATTCTAGGGGAAGTTTATTACTGATGCTACTTTACCTCTTTTTGATCTTATTTACAAAGTTTTCAAAAATTGGTTTTATTGAGTCAAGAAAGGGAAAAATTTTCAAATTCTTATTTTTTTATCTTACCACTCTTTAGCACCATTCTTAGATTTGTTGATTGCAGAAAGTACTATAGACGCTAAAGTGGATCACCGATCACCTATGACATCACTTTCATGATTGTCTGGAAGAACCAAAGCTGATTTCCAACCTAAACCTGAAATCTACTGCTTGTCTTGGGGCTTGGTATACTTGGAATCGGAATCCTCCTGCAAGTCTTGAAGGTAAAAGTCTCAAAAATTTTGGTTTCCTTCTTTCCTTCCTTCGGCATCCCCAGAGAATAAAAGACTGATATGATTTCCTGAGAGGCAAAGGGAGAGGTACATTACCTATGACCCCACTATTCTAAATCAAAGGAATGATCAAAGAGAGGGAGAGGTACATAACCTATGACCCCACTATTCGCTTACACTTTGTCAAGAAAGATCAATAAGATGAACATTAATTGTTCATTGGGATTGATATATAAAAAAAAAAAAGAGAGAGAAAGAAAGAGTTGGGATTCAGAGAAGGGGGATAAAGAGAGAAAGGGAACCAGGACGAGAATGCCTGAAACTTGTTTGAGTTGAATCCATGTGTTCCTTGATCGATATTCCCAAGGTAAAGCCTTCACCTTTATTTTTATGCATAAATGAAATCAGTAGAGGGGATAGACAGACAAGGAATGTTTAAGTTGATTGGCTAGATGTATTTGGTTGCTAAGCTAGGATATGGTATAATGTACTTCTGTAGTTGATAGATAAGAGATGTGGCTTGCAACAAAGTAAGAGGTGATGATTTTAAAGTTGAGATTTTGATTGAGTCCCTGCTGTTTTTAAACTTCTTTCAAAGACTAACTTAATGTTTTCTTGAGGACAAACAAAAGGTTAAGTCTGGGGGAGTTGATATAACATGATTTTGACCCGTTTTTGGTCATGGTATTACTATGTTTTTATAATAAATATCTATGTTTTGGAGTCTATTAGGTATGTTTTCAGGTTCAGGAGCATTTTCTGGTAAAGTGATGATTTAGGTGCCTTTTGGTGCTTAAAGAAGAGTTTCCCAAGATGACTATGAAGATCCGACATAAGAGATACATATCGATCGATACACACCCTGTGTAATAGAGCGTGATGAGCAAGATTTACATAGAAGTTGAAGTCGAGATACTCCATCGATCGATGTACACCATGTACCATCGATCGATATAGAGCGTGATGAGCAAGATTTATTTGGCCAACTTGAAGCCCAAGTTCTTACCAAATTACAAGATTGCCCCTGACGAGTTTTTAACCTAATTGTACTTGTATTTATAGTTATGCCTATGAGCCCTAGAAAGAAAATCAGAAAATTAAGAGTTTTGTATTCTATTCTATACTTAGAGCATTTTCTTTTCATCTTATTCTTTTGCTATAAATCACTTGGCTATGTCTCAGTAGATTCATTTGTTAGATTTAGGGTTCAAATAATTATGAGGGATTAGCCCCAACTATGGTATGTTGAATTGTTATATTCATTAACCAAATGAACCCTAATGCTTCTTCTAGATTAGCTACCTAGAAGTATGATTATGGAGTGACTAATCTAATAGTCATTATCCTGAAATCATTTGGCTAAGCTCAGACTCTATTAGGCACGTGCGATAGGCTGTCTAATAGATGTTCTCGGGTGGACACAGTTTCAATCGATCCGAAGCTATATCGATCGATACTCCCATAGAGTAATCGATCGACGGCAACGCATATCGATCGATACCGCGATAGCAACATCGATCGATATTGTCGGCAATCAGATCAATGGACGAGTCTAACTAGCGACAGCTATAGATTTGTCTAAGGATTGAAGTCCTCATATTTTTGCAAGCAATTCGTTAAGACATCCATAGATTTATAATCCTGATTTTCTGAATAGTAACCTTGAATCTAGCTATTTTATCTTATTGTTTTAAAACCAATCTCCTCAGCAACTTACTATTTCTACCCATTTTTATTTTATTGTTTTAAACCTATTTCAACCTAGCTTAATCACTTAGGATTAATTATTTTGTGACTCTAGTTCTCTGTGGATTCGATCCCTAAGTACTACGACTGAACCTCTTATTTGAGAGACTAATTCACTCCTTAGGGTTAAACATTTGAGTGACATCATAGATCCAGGCTCAGAGTCAACAATTCATAGTTCTACTCCTGCGATATAGGTCCGGAGACTATCGTTCTGACATGTACTTCCGTGGGTATCACGGATTCCATGCTGTAGACCAATGAGAATGGAGTCTTCTGCGTAGCTGTTTTCGGGGTGGTTTGATAAGCCCAGAGGACTCCGTGTAGTTTTTATGCCAAGCGCCTGTTGGCTTTTCCCAGGCGTTTCTTAATCATGTTCACCACTGTCTTGTTTGTAGACTCTGGCTGGCCGTTTGATTGTGGGTGCCGTGGTGCGGAGAAGAAGAGCTTTATATTCATTCTCGGGACGTGGGACGTGGGAGATTGTGAATCGGGACGTGGGAGATCGAGGCTTGGGATGGTTGGCTCGATGTACGGTGAGCCGAACCGGACCGGTTCAGCTCGCCGTTCGGCGAGCTACCCAGAAAGCTTGTAGCTCGCCGAACGGCGAGCTACCCAGGAAGATTCTAGCTCGTCGAACGGCGTGCTAAGCTGGCTGGCTCAGCTCGCCGTTTGGCGAGCTAGTCGTGATGGGACTAGCTAGCGTTTTACGGCTGTTTCGGTTTTTCGCGGTTTTGTGCTTAAGTCGGACGATCGTGTAATCGACGTTCGTTTCGTTCTTCCGAGATAACGATTTCCGAGTTTTTCCGTGGATTTCCTTTGTTCCGAAACTTCTTTTATAAAACGACTTCTCAAGTTTTATAATACGATTTCTCGAGTTTTTTAAAACCACTTCTCGAGTTTAATAAAACGTATTTTTATTTTAACTTTTGCGGAGACTTTTAGCCATTGATTCCGTCGTGGCCGATTTTGGCAGTGGGAACCGAAATTCACCTACTGTCGATTTTTGTAAAATAAAGAAAATTTAGGAAAACCCTAATTTTCCAGAGGAACCGGATCTCTGCGAAAGCCAACGACAAGTAACCAAATAAATGCGGAAAAATATGAAAAACGTAATAAAATGAATTTATAAAAAAAGTAGATCTTATTTCGATTTCGCGTAAGATCGTTGCGATCATTACAAGGGTTTACAAAGGCTTTGGCCGCAGGGCCATCAGCGAGTTATCAACATAAAAACCTTAAACCTAATCGAGTCGCAGCTCGATAACAAAAGAATGAAAAAGATAAGAAAAAGGATTTGATTGATTTCGGACTGAACCTTATGAAAGGCTGCCTACGTACCCCTTTCAAGGATCAAGTTGAACGTAGTTCAGGTTATAGAGCTGGACTAGAGATCGAACTGCCTGGGCGAGTTCATCTAGTAATTGAGCGCCAGTCATAGAAACCGAACTTGTCCAAAAAAAAGCCTAAGTTTCTAAGTGCGGAAAATTCTAAGTCTAGAAAAGTTGTAAAAGTCTCAGATGAGAGCTCTGAAAATTCGTCCCCTGCTTCTGCCCTATGCCTCTTGCTTATATACTCCCTTCCTAGGCGGTTTAGTCTTTCTGATTTCGCCCAGATTCGAGTTTATCGGGAATCTTCCATTTGCGTTTTTCTTTCTTTTTTTTCCCGCGGAAATCTTCTATTTATCTTCAAACTTGACATTTATCTTCTTTCGGTGGGTAAATCTTCAAAACGTCATCGTATCTTCGGGTTAGATTTCGTTAAGATCGCGAGATGGGCTTTTAACACGTTTTAGGACCTTTTGAGCCGTTTTGTGATAAATCTATTTTGCGATTTTATACGAGATTGTTTTCTGACCCGATGCCGTTTTTAGTAAATTCCCCGAGTTAATCGTAAAGTTTAGCTACGTTCATTTTTCGGTTAATCGTTGCCATTTTATGATTCACTCGACCATTTTTACTAAAAACGCGTTTTTTACGATTTTTATGAAAAATCACGAATAAATCTTATAGTTTAGGAAATGTTCGGTTTTTCGTTTAACTGTTGCCAGTTTATACGATTACCTCGAGTTCTTTTCGAGAAAAACAAAGTTTTACGGTTTTTATCGTAAAACTCGAACGGTAAGATGGATTGAGACGAAACGGGAGACATTTCGACCGTGGTTTGGGACATGATCGTGTCAAAGGACGTGAGCCTTGAATCGGGACGTGGGAGATCGAGGCTCGGGATGGTTGGCTTGACATATGGCGAGCCGAATCGGACCGGTTCAGCTCGCGGTTCGGCGAGCTACCCGGGAATCTTCTACCTCGGGATGGGACTAGCTCGCCGTTCGGCGAGCTAGTTGTGACGGGTAGCTCGCGTTTTACGGTGGTTTCAGTTTTTCGCGGTTTTGTACTTTACTCGGACGATCGTGTAATCGACGTTCGTTTCGTTCTTCCGAGATAACGATTTCCGAGTTTTTATGCGGATTTCCTTTGTTCGGAAACTTCTTTTGTAAAACGGTTTCTCGAGTTTTATAAAACGACTTCTCGAGTTTTATAAAACGATTTCCTAAGTTTTATAAAACCACTTCTCGAGTTTAATAAAACGTATTTTTTTTTTAACTTTTGCGGAGACTTTTAGCCATTGATTCCGTCGTGACCGATTTTGACAATGACAACCGAAATTCACCTACTGTCAATTTCCGTAAAATAAGGAAATTTAGGAAAACCCTAATTTTCCAGAGGAACCGGATCTCTGCGAAAGCCAACAACAAGTAACCAAATAAATGCGGAAAATATGAAAAACGTAAAAAAAAAGAATTTATAGAAAAAGTAGATCTTATTTCGATTTCGCGTAAGAGCTTTGCGATCATTACAAGGGTTTTTAAAGGCTTTGGCCGCAGGGCCATCAGCGAGTTATCAACATAAAAACCTTAAACCTAATCGAGTCGAAGCTCGATAACAAAAGACTGAAAAATATAAGAAAAAGGATTTGATTGATTTCGGACTGAACCTTATGAAAGGCTGCCTACGTACCCCTTTCTAGGATCAAGTCGAACGTAGTTCAGTTGATAGAGCTGGACCAGAGCTCGAACTGCCTGGGCGAGTTCGTCTAGTAATTGAGCGCCAGTCATAGAAACCGAACTTGTCGACAAAAAAGCCTAAGTTTCTAAGTGCGGAAAATTCTAGTCTAGAAAAGTTGTAAAAGTCTCAGATGAGAGCTCTGAAAATTTGTCCCCTGCTTCTGCCCTATGCCTCTTGCTTATATACTCCCTGCCAAGGCGGTTTAGTCTTTCCATTTCACCAGATTCGAGTTTACCAGGAATCTTCCCTTCGCGTTTATCTTTCCTTTTTTCTTGCAGAAGTCTTCTATTTATCTTCGAACTTGACATTTATCTTCAAACATGACATTTATCTTCTTTCTGGGGGTAAATCGTCAAAACGTCATCGTATCTTCGGGTTAGATTTCGTTAAGATCGCGAGATGGGCTTTTATCACGTTTTAGGACCTTCCGAGCCGTTTTGTGATAAATAAGTTTTGCGACTAGCTCGGAATGGGACTAGCTCGCATTTTACGGCGGTTTCGTTTTTTTTGCGGTTTTGTGCTTAAGTCGGACGATCGTGTAATCGACGTTCATTTCGTTCTTCCGAGATAACGATTTCCGAGTTTTTCCGCGGATTTCCATTTTTCGGAAACTTCTTTTATAAAACGGTTTTTTGAGTTTTATAAAACGACTTCTCCAGTTTTATCAAACGATTTCTCGAGTTTATAAAACGATTTCTCGAGTTCTATAAAAGCACTTCTCGAGTTTAATAAAACGTATTTTTAAAACGATTCCGTCGTGACCGATTTTGACACCAACAGTTAGCCCCCCAGCTCGCTAAAATCTTGAGCCTCTAGCGTAAGGTTCTTGCGAGTGGTTAGCCAGTTTTAGTTAAATAAGGCGGAATTAATGGTTGGAAAGGTCCATTGAAAGTGATCTTTCCACTCTCCATGAAGCGGAAAGCATTTAAGATTGGGGTTGCGCCTTGTGAAGGCTTCCTACCTACCCTATTGAAGGGATCAAGCCTTTCGTAGTTTGTTTTGGAGTTAAGGTTTGTATGACCTGTTTCGCAGTGAGACCTTTATAGTCTAGTTATGTGTTGTGTAGAAATTATCGAGCATATTGATGTCGATGGCATCGGTTTGCGTTTTTGAGAGCGTGTTTTTATTCGTATGAATGTAGCGGGAAAAATATGAGTTGATATTGAGGGAGGTCTGCGAGTTGTCATCTCGCATTCCTTTTCATTTGTGAATTGCCTTAGTTTTATGATTTGTGCTAGAGCAATTAGGACCGAGAGGTCGCGTAAGTTGTTTCCCCGAAACGAAGGGTTTTTTGTACGGCTTCAGGAGCTCTGTTACAAGCGATTTCTTACATGTCGGATGTTGTAGGCAACTTGCTTCAAAAATAGAGTAATTTGTGAGAATACAGAACTTAGCCGATTTTCGACAAGTTTGCATTATCCGTTGAATGTATTGGCTCGGCGTGAAGGTTGTATTCAGCCGCACAGCCAAGGTCGTAAAGGTCGAGTCGGTTTGTAAACTTGGCACTGAAGTGAAGCGTGACAAGACAATAGCCAAGTAGCGTTTGTCGAGCTTGATATGCCAAGTATGCCAGTGGTTATAGAAAACATTTTTTCGTTGTAGGTTTGATTTATACGATGAAAGTTTCGTATAAACTTTCCTTTGTATGGAAGTTGTTTCTTTTTTTACTAAAGGGAGACAGAGCCTAAGAAGCTCGATGCAGAGCTTGTGCGGAGTCGCTTGCGGGGAGGTTTCATTCTGGGATGTAATCGGGAGGAATGAGAGCGGATGCTCGTGAACCGAAGGGCTAAAGAGCGAGATCTTTCAGATCGTGGCGCGAGGAAGCAAAGTTTAGATTGGTAGCCCAGTGCCGGATCATATAGCTTGGTATTCGCTATAAGGAAAGTACTTTTTGCAAAACCTGTTACGTTTACTTTCGAGAGTTACTTCGTTATGACAAGATCCTGACTATACGACTCGCGTAAGTAACGGGCGATGAATTTAGTAAATCGGCAAGACGCATTGGGTTAACAATGTTTCCGCAGATTTTTCGAGAAACCTTTCTGCTTTGTTTTTGATTCTTCGGTAATAGTTTTTCGGAGTCACTCGTGGAGTTTTACCAAAAGTTATTTCACCGAGATATAGTCGCAAAATGTTTTAGCGGGTTTCTCGGGCGGAATAAATCACATGACCAGAAATAGGATCAGTCGGCGAGAGGGGAGTACGTGTTCCCTATTGCTGCTTTGTGTTCTCGATTTTTCTTTTTGCTGCAAATGTTATTGATATTATTCCGTGACTCACTTGGTTCGACGGAGAATGAGATCAATGCTTTGACGCCTAAAGATTTCTCGTATAATTTTTTTATTCTTATACGAAACTTGTTTTTTTAAGTTCGAGAAGATCTTTATGGCTTCGGCAAATCATCGAGTTTCACTCTGAAGTTTCGCAGAGATATTCTAACCGCATGATTGCGACGTGAGATGCTGTATAGTCCTCGAGATTATTTCTCAGACGGTTTGGATCAGTCTTTAGCGTTTAAACGATTCTTAGATTGTCGTTTACTTTTGGGATGATTTTGACGAGGCGTCGCATGTTCCGAATATTTATCTGCTTGTTTTGGCAAGAGTTTGCTTTATAGAAAGCGGTTTTCTCGATGCGAGGAAAAATATTCGACGAACAGAAAAAAGATGAGTTTCCTAATGAAGGATTCGGATGATCGATAATCCGGGTTGGTTAAAGACCGTGGTGGATCGGCGATGACTTGGAGTATGTCTGATTTACGAAAATTTTTAGGAGCGAGTCGGTTTTAAGACGACGTCAGCGTCTCTAGCTCCTTCTTTCTTTTAGGAAATGAGTACGCTTGAGTGCGTGACGATCGTTTCTCGGTTGTACGAGAGATTGGATCGGTTTGCGAGTTATGCCTGAATGGTTAGAGAACAATAGATCGAGATAGACAAAAATTGCTTACGACTTAGCATGCTAGACTACCCCCTAAATTCAAAGGTCTCTAGGTTTTACGGCAGTTTACAAGATGTTTTCATTTCTTACCTACAAGAAATTAGAAATCTAATAAAAATTTTAAATCGGTCATACCTTAACGTTATTGAAGATTTGGGATTGTCTATTCTTCGTTCTTCGTCTTTTGACTTACCGGTCTTCGACGAATTACTAGCAAGAGTATCGGAGCAGGGAGAAGACTTAACCATCGGAGTTCATGTTTTTGTTTCTTCGTACTGCTGGTTTTATTTAACCGACTAGGTGCGCTTTGTATATCGAAAAATCAATCACGTGTTTATGATTGGATGTTTTCGACTTAGCATGGCCGAGTTTCGTAAAGCCGGATTGCGTTTAGAGAGTTCAGATCTCCCGTATAGTTTAGGCAACTTTGGTGTTAAGTCAACCGTTGCTGTTTTAGACGATTGATTCGAACCTATACGAAGAAACAAGTCTTTGTGGTTTTATCGTCAAATCCCGATGGAAATTCCGATTGAAACAAAACGGGAATCAGCGCAATCAAGACTCGAGAGAGAAACTCGAGGATTGGTTCAGCTCGATGTAGGGCGAGTCGGGTGAACCCTTTCAGCTCGCCGTGTGGCGATCTGGATTGTAAGAACCCTTGGGTCAAAGTCAGCACCTCTTGAGCGAGCTAGGTGTTTGGTTCAGCTCGCCGTACGGCGAGCTAGTCCTGAATGTTTCAGCTCGCCGTACGGCGAGCTAGTCTTGAACGGTTCAGCTCGCCGTACGGCGTGCTAGTCCTGAACGGTTCAGCTCGCCGTACGGCGAGCTAGTTCAGCTTGGCCAGGTCGCCGTATTGCGATCTAGGCCATAAGAACCCTTGGGGAAAAGTCTGCGCCTCTTGGGAGAGCTAGGCGCTTGGTTTAGCTCGCTGTATGGCGAGGTAGCCAGCTCGACGTACGGCGAGCTAGTCCTGAACGGTTCAGCTCGCCGTATGGCGAGATAGTTCAGCTTGGCCAGGTCGCCGTATGGTGAGCTAGGCGATGAGAACCCTTGGGGCAAATTCAGCGTCTCTTGGGCGAGCTATGCGCTTGGTTCAGATCGCCGTACGGCGAGCTGAGACGCTTGGTTCAGCTCGCCGTACGGCGAGCTGAGATGCTTGGTTCAGCTCGCCGTACGGCGAGCTGAGATGCTTGGTGCAAGTGATCTCGATTCGTCGAGTTGACTTGTTTTCGTCGTAGAATCTCAACGGAAAGTCTGATTTAGACAGAAATGAAAAGCAGTACGATAGAGATTGGAATAGGATCGGGCGTAGGATCTTGAGAATCGTGTCCAACTCGCCATTGGGCGAGCTGGTCAAACCTTCACACGTTGAGATTTCTCCGATTTGGTTACGGGTTTTGATTGGTTTAACGTTGCCCTTTTGTTTAGACGGAGAAATCACGAGCTCGTTTCATGCTCTTTCCGTGGTAAAGAGTCGCGATTAAGTTTTCTATTTTATTAATTACTACAGCGTTTGCGTGAGCGTTGGCTATGGGAGCAGTCGCTGCTAGAATTATTTTACCAGCGTTTTTAGTTGCGACTTTGTCTTTCATTGATCAAGCATTTTGCGGCTACGAGTAAGAGTAATCCGACCCCCCCCCCCTCCTTCTAGCGCCAAACTGTGGGAACCAAAATTCACCTACTGTCTATTTCCGTAAAATAAGGAAATTTAGGGAAACCCTAATTTTCCAGAGGAACTGGATCTCTCCAAAAGCCAACGACAAGTAACGAAATAAATGCGGAAAAATATGGAAAACGTAAAAAAACGAATTGAAAGAAAAAGTAGATCTTATTTCGATTTCGCATAAGAGCGTTGCGATCATTATAAGGGTTTACAAAGGCTTTGGCCGCAGGTCCATCAGCGAGTTATCAACATAAAAACCTTAAACCTAATCGAATCGCAGCTCGATAACAAAAGACTGAAAAAGATAAGAAAAAGGATTAGATTGATTTCGGACTGAACCTTATGAAAGGCTGCCTACATACTCCTTTTGAGGATCAAGTCGTACGTAGTTCAGTTGATAGAGCTGGACAAGAGATCGAACTGCCTGGGTGAGTTCGTCTAGTAATTGAGCGCTAGTCATAGAAACCGAACTTGTCGAGAAAAAAGCCTAAGTTTCAAAGTGCGAAAAATTCTAAGTCTAGAAAAGTTGTAAAAGTCTCGGATGAGAGCTCTGAAAATTCTTCCCCTGCTTCTGCCCTATGCCTCTTGCTTATATACTCCCTTCCTAGGCGGTTTAGTCTTTCTATTTCGCCCAGATTCGAGTTTACCGGGAATCTTCCATTTGCGTTTTTCTTTATTTAAATCCCGCGGAAATCTTCTATTTATCTTCAAACTTAACATTTATCTTCTTTCTGCGGGTAAATCTTCAAAACGTCATCATATCTTTGGGTGAGATTTCGTTAAGAGCGCGAGATGGGCTTTCATGTTTTATGACCTTCAGAGCCGTTTTGTGATAAATCTATTTTGCGACTTTATACGAGATCGTTTTCTGATCCGATGCCGTTTTTAATAAATTCCCCGAGTTAATCGTAAAGTTTAGCTACTTTCATTTTTCGGTTAATCGTTGCCGTTTTATGATTCACTCGACCATTTTTAATAAAAACGCGTTTTTACGATTTTTACGAAAAAATCATGAATAAATAATATAGTTTAGGAAATGTTCGGTTTTTCGTTTAACTGTTGCCGTTTTATACGATTTCCTCGAGTTCTTTTCGAGAAAAACAAAGTTTTACGGTTTTTATTGTAAAACTCGAACGGTAAGATGGATGGAGACGAAACGGGAGACATTTCGACCGTGGTTCGGGACATGATCGTGTCGAAGGACGTGAGCCTTGAATCGGGACGTGGGAGATCGAGGCTCAGGATGGTTGGCTCGACATACGGCGAGCTAGTCGTGACGGGTAGCTCGCGTTTTACGGCGGTTTCAGTTTTTTTGCGGTTTTGTGCTTTACTCGGACGATCGTGTAATCGACGTTCGTTTCGTTCTTCCGAGATAACGATTTCCGAGTTTTTATGCGGATTTCCTTTGTTCGGAAACTTCTTTTGTAAAACGGTTTTTCGAGTTTTATAAAACGACTTCTCGAGTTTTATAAAATGATTTCTTGAGTTTTATAAAACCACTTCTCGAGTTTAATAAAACATATTTTTATTTTAACTTTTGCAGAGACTTTTAGCCATTGATTCCGTCGTGACCGATTTTGACAGTGAGAACCGAAATTCACCCACTGTCAATTTCCGTAAAATAAGGAAATTTAGGAAAACCCTAATTTTCCAGAGGAACCGGATCTCTGCAAAAGCCAACGACAAGTAACCAAATAAATGCGGAAAATATGAAAAACGTAAAAAAAAAGAATTTATAGAAAAAGTAGATCTTATTTCGATTTCGCGTAAGAGCTTTGCGATCATTACAAGGGTTTACAAAAGCTTTGGCTGCAGGACCATCAGCGAGTTATCAACATAAAAACCTTAAACCTAATCGAGTCGCAGCTCGATAACAAAAGACTGAAAAAGATAAGAAAAAGGATTTGATTGATTTCGGACTGAACCTTATTAAATGCTGCCTACGTACCCCTTTCGAGGATCATGTCGAACGTAGTTCAGTTGATAGAGCTGGTCCAGAGCTCGAACTGCCCGGGCGAGTTCGTCTAGTAATTGAGCGCCGGTCATAGAAACCGAACTTGTCGACAAAAAAGCCTAAGTTTCTAAGTGCGGAAAATTCTAGTCTAGAAAAGTTATAAAAGTCTCAGATGAGAGCTCTGAAAATTCGTCCCCTGCTTCTGCCCTATGCCTCTTGCTTATATACTCCCTGCCAAGGCGGTTTAGTCTTTCCATTTCGCCCAGATTCGAGTTTATCAGGAATCTTCCATTTGCGTTTATCTTTCCTTTTTTCCTGCAGAAATCTCCTATTTATCTTCGAACTTGACATTTATCTTCAAACTTGACATTTATCTTCTTTCTTCGGGTAAATCTTCAAAACGTCATCGTATCTTTGGGTTAGATTTCGTTAAGATCGCGAGATGGGCTTTTATCACGTTTTAGGACCTTCCGAGCCGTTTTGCGATAAATAAGTTTTGCGACTAGCTCGGAATGGGACTAGCTCGCCGTTCGGCGAGCTAGTCATGATGGGACTAGCTCAAGTTTTACGGCGGTTTAGGTTTTTTGAGGTTTTGTGCTTAAGTCAGACGATCGTGTAATCGACGTTCGTTTCGTTGTTCCGAGATAACGATTTCCGAGTTTTTCCGTGGATTTCCTTTGTCCGGAAACTTCTTTTATAAAACGGTTTTTTGAGTTTTATAAAACGACTTCTCGAGTTTTCAAAAACGATTTCTCTATTTTTATAAAAGCACTTCGAAAGTTTATGATAAATTCGTTTTATCATGTTCATATTTTCCGCATTTATTTGTGTGGGAACCGAAATTTGCCTTGTCAATTTTCTGTCAAATATGGAAACTTAGGAAAAACCCTAATTTTCCCGAGGTCCTGGATCTCTGAGGAAACCACTAAAACGAAAAAGATGAAGAAAATATAGATGAAGAATTTGCGTAAGAGCTATTATTAATAAAAAGATTGAATGCTGTTACAAAGAGAATGGCGGAACTTAGATGACAAAACGTTCTAAGGATCCGACTTGCTAGTCTAGCCACCTAAGTCCTAAATTCGCCTAGGCTAACAGCCATTTTTCTAGGTATAGAATTTGTTCTCTGCCCTTGTCCCTAGTCTTCTGCTTATATACTCCCTCCTTAGGCGGTTTAGTCCTTCCTTTTTCGCCCAGATTCGAGTTTATCGGAAATCTTCCATTTATCTTGATCTTCCCCTTTTTCTTCGGAAAACTTCTATTTATCTTCAAGCTTTACTTTTATCTTGAATCTTGACATTTATCTTCTTTCTGCGAGTATATAGACAAACCGTCGTTGTATCTTTGGGCTGGAGTTCGTTTAAAGTCGCGAGTGGGATTTTATCACGTTTTAGGACTTTCCGAGCCGATTTTTGCGACATAACCATTTTGCGATTTTGAACGAGATCATTCCTTAATACGACGCTTTTTTATAAAACACTCGAGTTAATCGTATATCTTAGCAATATCCGATGTTTTGTCTAACCGTTGCCATATTATACGATTTACTCGAGTTATTTCGAGAAAACATGACTTTACGGTTTTTATCGTAAAACTTGATTGATAAGATTGATTAAGATGAAACAAGAGACGTTATGATCACGGTTCAGAGAATGAATGGATTCAAATGACGTATTCTTTGTGTCGAGAGTGTGGGGAGCAGGGCCCGGACTGGTCAGCTTTACGTACGGCGAACTGAACTGATCCGGTTCAGCTCGCCGTATGGCGAGCTGTTGTGAGACGATCAGCTCGCCGTATGGCTAGCTGATTTGAGTGAACCAGCTCACCAGATGCCCCAGCTCGCCGTACGGAGAGCTGAACCGGTTTTTTCAGTTTGGCGCACAACGAGCTGGTTTAATCGAACCTACTCGTGATTACGGCGGGTTGGATGTTTCGGTTTTTCGATCTGAGATCCTTTCACGGAGTTTTGATAAGAAATAATCGTAGACGTTGATTTCGAGATTACCGTTTTTGACACCAACAGTTATCCCCCCAGCTCGCAAGTTTTGAAGAAGATTTTTGCAGGCTAGTGGAGTTGTTTCATCGAAATCCACGGCTGCAATTTATCTTATCGCGGAAGATGGGCTCTTCTTTTCTATAAGTATTGGATCATCACTTCACACATCTTCAAACTCTCAAATTTCCTCCAACTTCTCTCGAGAAAACTTGTTTGTCAAGATGTCTTCTTCTCAAGCTGATCAACAAAGCCATGACGTCCCAGCTAGTGCCAACTCTACGGTAGACTCGCAGGATGCTTGCATCTCTGAGTTCCTCTCGTCCCAGGAAGAGATGGATCGCAGCGATGCTGAGGAAGCTACGGCACTGACTTGCGAAGCCCCGGCGTATCTGCCTGTTCCTACGGAAGGGTCCAACATTGTTCTGGACGAAGTGGCGAGTGCTGCAGCGGAACCTGCGGCGAGTGCCACTATCGAGCCATAGAGTTCGTCCGCGGTTCCGACCCTTGCTGAGATCGAAACTGTAGCGGCTTTTACACAGGTCGAACCAGCTGTGGCTCCTGCCGAGGTTGAGCCAGCTATGGCCTCGAAACCTCCTCCTCCTGTCAAGAGGGTGATTGTCCTAGGACTTCCGGCGCTTAGCACGACGCTGGCTGCTCCAGCCAAAGGTCTTAAGAGACCTTTCGCAAACCCTGATGCTCCAGGAGAAAGAGATGCACGAAGGGTTCGGAGGCTGGTCCTTCGTCGAGCAAAGCGCTGAGCTCGGGTCTGATGTCGCAAAAACGCGCCAAGGTATAGATTCGCGAGTACACCTTAAAAAAAGATTTTTTTTTAAATTGGTGTCTGGTCGTCTATCTCAGTTCTTTCAGTTTGTTTCGTTAATCGATGGAGTGATTAACGAATGCGGGTCCAAAGTTGAGCGTTTGGCGAAGTAGTTGGCTGAGTCACAGGAGAGGTCCGCTAAGCTCGAAGGGAAGCTATAGGTGATTGAAGATGCGCATTCTGCGGAGGTTTCTCAGTTTGAGGCTAGGATCAGCAACTTGGAGCGCGATCTCGGGAAGACTGCGAGTTCTTTACTCAAGGCGGAGGATGCGAAGAAGGCTAAGGCTTTGGAGTTGCGAAGACTTCAGCGCAAGATGAAGAGCATTAAGGGATTGACGGTCCGTAAGACCAAGGAGGATGTCCCTGTCGAGGGAAGTGACTTCGATCCGGCTCTTGCGACAGAGTGCGCCCTTCAGCCTATCGTGGACGAGAGTAAGGCTCCAGAGGTCGCCGAGGAAGGTGAAGGTGTGGTTGCATGCACCAGCAAGGCGATGGATGAGGACGAGACTCCGTGTGCGGAGGGTGTCTGAGGTTGTAGTCTCGTATGAGACTTAAAAAATTTGTATCTTTGTGTGTTGGCCGAGAGTGGCCTTTGTATTTATTCGGGACTGGCCATCATGGCTTCGAATCCCTGTTGCTTTGGCAACTTATTATTTACACAATCAGTTTTCGTTAACTTTTTTTCTTTGAGTTGATATTGAGGGAGGTCTGCGAGTTTTGGTCTCGCATTCCTTCTCCTTTGTAGATGAAGAGACATTCCTTTAAGATCTCGAATCATGCCTTGAGACGTTAGAGACCAATGTGCTGGGTTTAGGGCAAGGCCTAGGTTTACTTTTGAATTGAGGCTACGCGATGACTAGTCGGCTTTCGTTTTGCTTGTTGCGGTTTTAATCTGATTCCATACCGATTTAGAGTCCGCGATAGGTTTTCAGCTTGTACGACTCGTCTGGTTGGAATCGAGCACCCCGAAGGTGCTCACCAAAATTTGGATTTCTTTATAGCGCTATTACCTTTGTGTCGGGTGTATGAGAGCTATCTCGGCGAGATAACTTAAGTTTGTTTAGGACTGTTGCGAGTTTGTTGTGATCAGCAACAAACTTATGTGGTGGGTGTTACAGTTGTTTGGACCTTCGCGAAGGATTTGTATCTTAAGAAGTTATGTATGGGTTTTTATAGTCGTGGATGGACTGTTTATTGTTTTTTTTTTGGAGAGAAACTGTTTTTCGAACATTGGCGACGTCTCGCTATATTCAGAATTTCATTTTTTCTTTTGCTGCGTCGCTTAAAAGAGTTTGAGAAATTTTGAATTTGAAACTTTGGGAGTATACGAGTATACATATACTAACCTACCCCCCTTTTTAACGAGGGGGGATACCTGGTCTCGTCTTGCGACAAGATGCCTACGTACCCTTTAGGGGGGATCAAGTCGTCTCGTAGTTCAGTTTCTTTTGCGGGCGTGTTGCCTAGTGATAGTATTTTATGAGATGCATCGCGTTCGATGATCGGGGAATTTTGGTGCCCTGCATGTTCGCGATTTCGTACGCTCCGGCCAGACTACCTTTATGACCTTTTATGTTCCTTCCCAGTTTGCTCCCAATTTCCTAGCGCTACGTTCTGTGGTGTTTTGGAAGAATTTCCGTAAGACTAGTTCGCCTTCTCGAAATCTGCGGCCTCGTATGTTTGAGTTATAGTACTTTTTTGCCGCTTGCTGATAATTCTGAATTCAGATGAGGGCCTCATCTCGTCGTTCGTTAACCAGATCGAGTTCGTCGAGCAGAATTAGGTTGTTCGGCTCTTCCCTTTCGGGAAGTACCCTTCTGCGTAATCCCAGAAATTCCACTTCTGCTGGGATAATGCATTCTGTTCCGTATACGAGGGAAAAAGGGGTTTTACCCGTCGCTCGTCTCGGGGTCGTGAGGTGTGACCACAAAACTCCTTCGAGCTCCTCTACCCTTTTACCCTTTTACCCTTTTTGGCGTCAAGGCGTTTTCTGGGGCCATCGAGAATAGTTTTGTTAATAGTCTTGGCTTGTCCGTTTCCTTGATGATATCTTGGAGTTGATTTTGTCGATCGTATTTTACATTTCTCGCAGAAAGCTTCGAATCTAGTCGAGTTGAATTGTGACCCGTTATCCGTTAGGATTTCGTATGGGACTCTGTGCCTGGAAACTATGTTCTTCCACACGAAACTCTCTACTTGGTTGTCTTGGATGCTTGTGTAAGAGTCCGCTTCGACCCACTTGGAGAAAAATTCAGTTAAGACCAACGAGAAACGTTTTTGTTTCGACGCGTGCATCGGCCCGACTATATCCATTGACCATCGCATGAACGGATATGGTGCCGAGATAAACGAGAGAACTTCAGCTGGTTGATGGATAGTTGGAGTGTGCCGTTGAAACTACTCACATTTTCGCGAAAAATCCTCGCAATCTTTGACCATCGTTGGCCAGAAATACCCATGGCACTTGATTTTTAATGCGAGAGATCTTCCGTCGGAATTGTTTCCGCAGGACCCGGAATGCACTTCTTGCATTATCCGCTGTGTTTTTTCTACTTGCACGCAGGTCATAAGTTGTCCAGAGAATCTCCACTTATAGAGTTTTCCGTCAACTAGAACGTATTGTGCGGCCTGAGTTTTTATTTTTTGGGCCGCCAATTTTTCTAATGGGAGTTCCCGTTGGTTATGTATGCGAGGATTGTTTCCATCCATGGACGGCCGAATCCGTAATCAGACTGATCTGCGGCTGGACGGTTATCGTCTTCATCGATTTTGTCTTCTGATACGTTGATCAGGTTTATGACTGCGGTCCGATGCTAGGGTGTTCGATGAACTCCACGGGAATTACCCTGCTCAAACCTGGATTGAAGCTGGATGCCAAGGCGTCCAAGGCGTCTGCTTTGGTGTTTTCAGCTCGAGGGATCCTAGTAAGGGTGAACTTATCAAAATTTCGGGTTAGATCCTTGACCAAGGTCAGATATGCTTCCATCCTTTCGTCCCTTGCTTCGTATTCCCCGCTGAACTGGCTAGCCACGAGCTGGGATTCGCAGTAAGCGTGAAGATTACGTATCTTTAGACCGTGAGCTAGTCGTAATCCTGCGATCAAGGCCTCGTATTCGGCTTCGTTGTTTGAAGCGTGAAAAAATAATCGAAACGATTGCTCCAACACTTCTCCTGTTTGGGATGCAAGTCGGATGCCGATCCCGGAGCCTTGTTTAGATGAGGATCCGTCAACGTATAGGATCCAGGTCGAGTTTGGCTCTTGGTCGAGTGTGCCTTTTGTCGGGAGTTCCACAAAGAAGTCTGTGAGTACTTGCGATTTCGTGCACGTCTTTGCGCGATATTCGATGTCGTATTCGCTCAGCTCGATTGCCCATTTTGCTAATCTTCTCGATTAGCTGGGACTCTGCAGACTTGTGCGGAGAGGGAAAGAAGTGGGCACATGGTCTCAGTTTCCTTGCCAGCATGACCACCGCTAATGCCAATTTCTCCATCATCGGATATCGCGTTTCCGCGTCCAGTAGCGTCTTACTCACGTAAAAGATTGGCTTTTGTTCAACGTGTTCTTCTCGGATGAGGACGCTACTTACGGCGGTCGTCGATACCGCGATGTAGAGGAATAGTCGTTCTCCTTCTACAGGTTTCGCGAGTACTGGTGGGTTTGCTAGGTAATGCTTTAGCTTCTGGAAAGCTTTCTCGCATTCTTCGGACCATTCGAACTTTTTTTTCCCTTCTAAGTTTCGTAGAAAGGAAGACACTTGTCCGTTGATCGCGAGATAAAGCGGTTAAGTGCCGCGACCCTACCGGTCAATCATTGTACTTCGTGTTTCGTCCTAGGAGATACCATCTTTATCAGCGCCGTGATTTGTTTCGGGTTGGCCTCAATCCCTCGGTAGGTAACAAGATACCCCAAAAATTCTCTGGACGCGACGGCGAACCAAAACTTTGCGGGATTTAGCTTCATGTTATGAAGATTGAGTCTCTCGAAACATTCTTGGAGGTGCACGACATGATCTTGTTCTTCGAGTGACTTCACAAGCATATCGTCGATGTACACTTCCATTTTTTTTCCAAGTTGTTCGGAGAACATGCGGTTGACGAGTCGTTGATAAGCCGCGCCGGCATTCTTAAGGTCGAAGGGCATTACCTTGTAGCAGTATGTTCCGCGATAGGCTGCAAATGCGGTTTTCTCTCAATCGTCAGGGTTCATCATGATCTGATTGTACCCGGAAAAAGCGTCCATGAAAGATAAGAGTTTGTTCCCTGCAGTTGCCTTGACTAAGCGATCGATATGCGGCAGCGGGTTTACTATCTTTAGGACACACTTTATTGAGATCAGTGAAATCGACGCAGACTCGCCACTTTCCGTTCTTTTTCTTAACTACGACAGGATTAGCGAGCCAGTTAGGATATCAAACTTCCGTAATCGATCCAAATTTGAGGAGTATGTTGACTTCGTTGTTGACCGCTTCGGCGCGTTCCGACCCCAGTTTCCGTCTCTTTTATTTGACAGGTTTGGATGTTGGGTCAACATTGAGTTCGTGAAATGTGATGTTAATGTTGATTCCTGGCATGTCTTCCGCAGTCCATGCGAACGTGTTCGAGTTTCTTTTCAAAAAAGTCAGGAGTGCGGCTTTTAAAGTCTCGCTCAAGTTCACACCGATTTCAATGCAGTGTTCTGGGAAGTCTTCATCGATGAATAATAAGATTTCAACGATTTCGACGATTTTGACTATGCTTCCGGCTTGAACCGTAAGGTTGACCGTGCCGAGAGTCATGGTGATTTCTTCCGAGAGTCCTACTAGCAGGCTTACGTTTTCTGCGATTTTAGACGGATCGATTTCCATTCTCTCGAGAGTGTTTTTGAACATGAAATCAGCAAAGCTTCCAGTATCGGCTAATATCCTTGCGACATCCATTTTCTGGATCGTTAGTTCGATGACAAGAAGATTGTTGAGAGTTTCGATAGTGGGCTTTTATCGCATTTTCGGACTTTCAGGGCTTGTTTTTATGACTTAACCGTTTTGCGATTTCGAATGAGATCGTTCCTTAAGACGATGCTGTTTTTATAAAACACTCGAGTTAATCGTATAGCTTAGCAATATCAGATGTTTCATCTAACCGTTGTTGTTTTATACTAGTTACTCGAGTTCTTTTGAGAAAACAAGACATTATGGTTTTTATCGTAAAACTTGATTGATAAGATGGATCGAGATGACCCAAGAGACGTTCCGATCATGGTTCGGAGCATGATTGGAGTCGAAGGACGTATGCTTCGTGTTGGGAGCGCGGGGAGCAGTACTCAGACTTGTCAGCTCGACGTACAAAGATCTGAACTGATCCGGTTCAGCTCGCCGTACGGCGAGTTGATATGAGTGAACTAGCTTGCCCACGGCAAGCTGAATCGGTTGGTTCAGCTTGGTGCACGGCGAGCTGGTTCAATCTAACCTGCTCATGATTACGGCGGGTTGGATGTTTCGGTTTTTTGATCTGAGATCCTTTCACGAAATTTTGCTAAGAAATAATCGTAGACGTTGATTTCGAGATTACCGTTTTTGAAACCGACAATTTGGTTACTTGTCGTTAGCTCTCGCAGAGATCCGGGTCCTCTGGAAAATTAGGGTTTTCCTAAGTTTCCTTATTTTATGGAAATCGACAGTGTGAATTTTGGTTCCCACACATGTCATCTTGAAACTGTCGCATCGATCGATATGAACAAAGGGAAATCATCGATGGCACAACATCTGAAACGATCGACACCGCAATAGTCGCAGCGATCGATACCGAGTCCGTACCAGACCAGGAGAAGCTGTTACAGGAGAAGCCAATCACGTCTGATTCAATGCACCAGAAATTGGGGGAATTGGCAGTACATGCTTATGATAAGGTTAAATGGTACAACATCAGCATTTAGAGTCTTGATGAGAGACGTCAAAACATGTCAAACACAGTTGCCAAGGTTAATGAAAGATGGGCCAGAAGTGATGATGCCACAGAAAGTTTCATGGCTACTTGGTTCAGAACCAGTAGAGATGATGTGGATACTTGTTTTCCAACAAGTAGCTGTTTTTCCACACCATAGGTCAACATACCTGAGCAGTCAAGCTAAATGATTATAACACAGCGCTGAGTGGGAGGCAACCCACTATTAGGTAATTTTTATTTTGGTTTCTTTTATTTATTAATTTTTTTTCGTTTTTCATATTTGCCGGTTTTTATTAGAAATAAAATATCCAAGGAGAATCAGATCACCACCTTATCGACCAACGAGACACAGTCGATATTGATCGACAAACCATCATCTGCAACGATCGATGCATACACACTGACATCGATCAATATTTAGTCCGGCCAGGTTTATCATTCTTCCTTGTTACATTGAGTACTTATGATTTGTTTTCTTTCGCCATAACTCCGACTGTTTTACACTGGGGACACTTATATTTATTTGCTATAAGTCTTATGAAAATTATTTTTTAAAAAAAAATCATTTTTATTGAGCTCAAGAAAAGGGATGATCTTATTTGATTTTTACTTGCCATCTAACCACTTTTTAGCACAATTCTAGATCTAATGGTTATAGATAGTACTAAAGATGCTAAAGTGGATCAACCGGTCAACTATTCACACTTGCTTAGATTGTTTAAAGGAACCGAAGCTGACCTCCAACTCTAAACCTAACACAACTGCTTGTCTTGGGTTTTGGTATACATGGGATTAGATTCTTCAAACAAGTATGGAATGTAAAGCCTTGTGTAGATTTATCACCTTTTCTCTCTCTATTTTTGACCCTAGATAGCTAAGTAAATTTATGATATTATAAAAAAAATCCGAAAATAGTGTTCAGTTTATTAGGTTTTTTAGTTAGGAGGAATAAGAACAGGACTTGGTGGCGACAACCATTAAAGCTTGATTCATAATTATTCCAACAAAAGGATTCAAATGGGACTTGGTAGCTACAACTATTTAGGCTCACTTCATATGAATTCTTATTTATAAGTCAAAAAGAAGTGATTAGGACTTGGTGGCAACCACCATTTAGGCTTGTTTCATGGAAGTCTGTCCAATCTTTGTTGGTAACAATGCCTTAGAAGGAGATTTTGACACAAGAGAGAAATTAGAAGAGAGAAAAGATAGGAACTAACTTTTACTTGCAGATCAAGATACTTGTTTGAAAATCCTTGCATCATGTGATTGATACTCCCAAGGTAAAGCCTGCACTTTTATTTTATGTTAAGAAATGAGGTTAGTTGAGGGAATGTCAGATAGTATTTGCTAAGTTGTTGGCTAGATGAATTCAGTTGCTAAGCTAGGATATGGCATAATGAACTTATGTGATTAGAACTTCTTAGATGTGGATTGCAATATTATAGAGATTATGATTTCAAAGTTTTTAAATCTATGAGTCCCTATTCTTTGCAAACCTCTTTCAGAGAGAATGCATGTTTGTTTTGCTTGATGACACGGAGTGATTCACGTCGATTGATATCCACTCTACAGTATCAATTCGCGAGACAGCCAACGTGAAATCCAAAATTTCTCCAAATTACAATTATGCCCTTGATAAATTTTAACCTAAGTTTATATACTTTGGCAAAGTGTTTGAGGCAGAGAGAGCTTTCTTGCATTCATTTTACACAGCAAAAGTTTTTTTATGATTTATAGTTTCAGAGAGAAGATCAACAAAGATTTTTGTGATTGAAACTCCATTGATTTCTATCTATCTATAATTATTTAGTTTTATTATCTTGCTTGTGTTATAATTTTCTTAGCGATGTCTGAATAATTCACTTGTTAGAATTAGGGTTTAACTAGGTTAGTGGGATTAGCCCCAACTATAGGATCGCATGTTGTGGTATTCATTAATAAGATGTTCTTAATGCTTATGTTCTAGACTTGCTAACTAGAAACCTGAATCTAGGAATTTTGGATTGTTTAAGCAACTTTTAGACAACTTTGGTTATCCTGAATACATCTTATTAAGTTAGGATTATTACTAGAGAGAAGCCGAACGCTTGATTTAGTGGGTTCCGTAGTGAGTATATATTAACTCGCGTATAACGCTTGACTAGCCGCATCGATCAATATTCCCATTGGAAACCGATCAACGTTGAGTAAAGTGTATCAATCGATATTCATATAGAATAATTGATCGACACTGTTATTGATCAGACATTATTGTTTTAGTCAATAACAATCTAGTCAGAAGACTTATTTATTAAGCGAGTGTTTAGTAAGTCTGTTATTAAGATAGTTAAGCTCTTTAATACCATGCAAACAACTAATTAGCAACTATAGGATTATAATCTCCAACACCTGAATAAAAGCCCTAAGTCTAACGCCTTTCGAATTTAGTTCAAAACCCCCCATTCTATTCTTTGGAGTAATTTTCTTGCTCAACTAGAGTATTTACTATTTCATGTTTACTTGTTTACTGCAATTTTACATTTAATATCAACCAAGTATTATTACTTGATTAGATTTAAGTGGTTTCCTAGCTCCTTGTGGATTCGATCCGTAAGTACTACAATAGATCTCTTATTTGAGAGAGTAAGTTGCTCCTTAGGGTAATTTGAGCACGTATCAGATTTTTGTAGACCACTCGAGCCGTGGCCATGAACTGTGGAACCAGCTCGGGATCGAGAGTGTAGGTTCTAGTGGCCATGCTTCCTATCCCCAACTCTCTCATCATACCTGACCTGATCCCCATCTGCGATATGACATCCTTATCGACAAACTTAGTGGGCTCAATGAGAACGCCTTGTCAGGCGTTGTAATACAGACTGTCGTAGTCATCTCAATGCTCAGACAAAGCTTTATGGGTGCATGCTCTCGAAGAAACAGCCTTATAAGGGTCCGGGTAGTTCTCAAATCTATCAATCATGTCGTCTTCTGACTTAGGCCAAGGAGGACATCGAGGTTCTGCTGGTGCAGAACTAGAGCTACAGACATCAAAACGTGTCATTGTCCTTGTCTCGTTCATCTGCAAACAAATAGAGAATCATAAATCAGAAAATGTACGATAATGACAAAGACTGTCGACAGATGGTCCCTAGTGGGTGTTGATCAATGGCTCGTCGGTATCCTCAAGAACAACACTTCTCGAATTGAGCCTACAGTTAGCAACATCAGTGTTATGAACAGTTGATAACCCTAACTCTAGTAATCAATCACCCTAAACTGTTCTAAATTTTGATCTAAACCCTAAAAGTTTTAGTTTTTCGTCCAAGCCCTAGAAACTCTCTTACACTATGAGATTAAGAGAACATACCTTAAAGATCGATGGATTGAATATACTAAACAATTAGAGAACAAAAAATTGAGTAGGTTAGGCTTAACAATAAGCAAAATCAAATGAGAATTGGGAGAGAAATCTTGTGTGGGAGTCAGAAGGTTTTTTGGCTGTTTTAAAAAAGTGTTTATGAAAAAGGGTAGTGTTGAGTTATACGGTCGCGACGCTCGACGATCGATGGTGCCCTAGGGATATCGATCGATGGTGGGTGTAACTGTAACACCACCGAGCGTCCTAGATATGTGGTCGACAAACCAGCCAACAATCAAACAAGAACATGACCAATCAACCGACCAACACCCAGGGTTGGAGATGAAAGGCCAACCGGCCAGCCAACCATCAAACAAGAACATGACTGACCGTCTAACCCAACACCATGGACCGGAAGCATTACATGACGGGCTAGGAACAACCCGGTCAGAGCCACAGAACTTAACCCACAACGTTGACCGGTTTGTACACTAACACGTCCCATTAACCTAAGGCTTTGCAACCCTTACCCAGGGTTAATAGTTCTGTTATATCAAGGCCTAAGGCTTTTCAACATGTACCATGACCTAATGTTGTGTTAGACCGCACTAATTAAGTATCAAAGTACTAATGATGCGCATATAAAACAAGTACTTTATTGATTCAAGAAATATTCATACATTGAAATAATTCAAAACTAGCACCCGGCCTAATGCCAAATCGAGTCAATACAATAAATATCAAAATACCGTATACAAAAGGCATGAAAATCTACTTCGGTGGTCCTAACGTCCAGCTCCAAACTATCAGATCATCCTTACTAAACCAAACTGCAAAAAGGATAACGGAGTTGGAAGAGTAACCTAATGTAACTCAGTGTATTAGTGGCCTCTACTCGTAACCTACTAACTAACCCAGACAATCCAAAATAACACTCAATCTAGCTTAAGCATGCAATCAAATCTATGGCTGAACAATCAATCCCTAGTTAACCATATATACGCCTAAGTTCAGTACTTATGTAGTGTTAGACACTAAAACTATACAAATATCATTAACTTGTCGACCAACAATCAGACAAGAACATTATCGACCAACCAATGAAACCGCATAGTTTAAAATATCCACTACCCTTCATAAGCAATCACTCAAACAATACAGGCCAACGTCGGGCTACACTAACAACAAATACACCAACCCTAATCTGGTACCTAACCCGGAATTAGATCTCAATGGTAGAAACCTGCAAAACAATCAATCATCAATATTACAATAATAAGACACTAACTAAGTACGAATCGATCTAACCCGTAACACTGTATATCAGTGTTACACTTATCCTAGCATTCCATAACCCTATACAAAACTCAGCACTCTAACTCAACATGACACTCTAACATGAGCCCTGGTGAGTTCATGTTCCTCCTCTCTACATTGGCAATATCCTATCTCCCTATCACAAAGACTAGAAGAAGGAACTTTCAATTGACCGCGGCCCACAGTACCTTAGGGTCACCGCGCGACAGCACATAGTATCTTCGGGTCACTGCCAGACATTACACCGTCGTGTAACACTCAGCCCTAAGCCATGACCCCGTCTCTCTGAGTCATCCTGATCCAGTGAATAAGGGGTTTCCTTAAACCTGCTGGGTACGAGGTTGAGGAAATAGTAATTCACCCCTAAACATGCCTAGCAGGGACGGGTTACGCACATACTATATGGCATCACACACTATCATAACACAAACCTATTCGAGATCCTATCCTAAGGACATCAGTTCTAGAATACCTAATTATCCACAACCTTCGATATTATCTAGATTCGAGTAACCAATAGTACCAGTAATCCGGCCTATATGGCCTAAGACCCTTTGTACTAACATCAAGTTAACTAAGCAACGACATCACAACCAAATAACAACTCAACTGGCTAGTCACTCCTTTACCAAAAGATGACTAACCTCAATCAACAAAATTGATTGAACAAGCAAGCATTTAATTAATCTAACAATCAATCGACTCAATAAAACCATTACCCAGATAGTTTGGCCTCCTGCTACTATCTTTAAAGATAACGGGAACCTGCACTCAACCATATGCAAGAATAGAAAACAGGATGCCTCCTAGACCTAGTCCTAATCAGGTTAGTAACTCAGTCTTAATTCCATTTCATCTCATCTTAGCTCTTGTAAGTTGAGTCCGGTTCAGTAAAAGAAAGTAACCCTAAGGACTTTATCAAGCAATAGTGTGATCATTCTACTCTATATGAATATTTGATCTATGTCCTAAGTTCCAAGTGGAACTCAAACAACAACTATCCTGAATTCCAAACAGAATTCAAATAATACCAATTCACAAAACTATCCTAAGTTCTAAGCGGAACTCAAACAAAACCATCTCACAGTGTTCTATGCTGATAAGCAGCTAGTTGATCGGAGAAGACTTTGCCAAAACCCAATGGACGACTTGAATGGAATGGACTGTACTGATCTGTACTTGGACAGAACCTCCCCTGGTACTGGTCTGGACAGAACTCAACTCAAGCAGAACCTTCTTTAGCTACTGGACAGTTCTTCAGTCTTCCGGTGGAGTATTGAGCTACAGAACTTCGACTGAACTGAACCCATGGAACTGAAATGGTTGGAAAGCACCTCCACTTGATCATAGAAGAATCTGACTAGCTTGTATTAACTTATTTAGACAGAGTTTCCGCCTCACAATCGAAGAGAATTGCTGATTGGACATAACAAGCCTTCTCGGTGAAATATCAATCTTTCGAAAAGAATATACACTCAAAAGCACTTCTTTCGTTCACTCTCTCTAGCAACGTTTTTGGAGTGTTTTTGGTGCGAGAAGGATGTCTGAAACTGAATGAGGGGTTCTGGTATATATAGAAAGCTTCGACCAGTAATATCGCGCCATCCGAGCAATTGCGTGTCAGTCTACATGCTTCCGGTTGCATGCGAGGTGACACATGGTGCACACATGTCATGAGGTATGTATCAGATACATGCAGGAGGACACCACTCACATCTATATGGCTTGCTGCATTTCTGGAGTGCATGCATTGCGACACACGGGTGGCTACATGTCGATCAGCATGCCTCGGTTGCAGATACAGCGACACCTCGTGCTCTGACATATCAAGATGTATGTAACACTCCCTCCTGCAGAGACAAGTAGTGCTCTGTAGACACTTAGATGCTTAGATTATGGACAGCACGTCCTGATAGCATGCGTTGAGACACCTCGAGTTTCTCGGTCGATTCGTCTAATTTCGGTCCTTCCGGCATGTTTTCGACCCGCGATCAATCTTGAATATTTTTCTTCTCCCGTTCTGATTCTCCGAATATTTTTGATGAACTCCAGATGAATTCTGATATCCTCTAAAAATAACTCCTGAGACTACGGCTTCCTCGAAAATTTTGTAATACTGAATTTAGGGTTTTTGCCCAACTTCGGGTTTTCCCGTCATGTTTCAATCCAATCGTGCTTGTTTCCCATTCTGCTTAATTCCCGTCCTGCTTCAGACTTATGATGTCTCCATAATAATATTTTATGGATACAAAGGTTTTCTGAGAAAACTTCATGATGAAGAAACCTCGGGTTTCAAAAATGTCGAGCTTCTCAAACGTCGTGCTTCAAAAGAATGATGCTTCCAAAACGTTCGTCTAATCAATCTGAGATAATTCTTACAATGGCAGAGCAGCTTATTTCGACTCATGGTTCACGGACGATCTATTATTTGACCTTCTCGTTCTTCCAAATTTTTTGATCGATCTGTATCGCCAGCGACTTGACCACAAAGTAGATGCTTGACCAATCTTCTATTTTCTTTGGTCCATGTCAAGTTTTATATGATAAAAACTCAACATTCCTCGTCATATTTTGATTCCCAAAAACTCGGATCCAAATACTAACTTTGTTGATCTCGACCATTTTATCCCGAAGGGCGGGTTATCACATTATCTTCCCCTTAATTGAATTAATCCTCGAATTCTTTGTTACGCTCAGCTTCACGGCACACTCCTCCTTGATTTGTTGTGATAATTATCTCTTCTTGGATAACTACACCTTGTTGTCTTGGTCATTTGATGTGTGTCTCATCGCCGGCTCGTCTTTGATCTCTTCTTTTGATTTCTTTGGTCTCCATTCAGACTCCTGATTTTGAGCTTTCTCTACCTTGATACATTCCATAACATTCCCTCTGTCTTGAATACTTTCCTTTCTTCACTTTTTGATTTCTCATGCTTCACTCAATCTCAACTCATCTTCATATTGCTTTACACTGCCTGCCACTGTCCCTTGAGTATTTTTTCCAGTATCGCCACAATCATCTTCATATCTCTTTACTTGAATGATCACTGAATCATCTTCTTGCTCTTACGCTGCCATAATGCTCATCGCCCATGATACTATCTTGTCCTTTCAATATATATCATCATTTCCCTAATTACTCAAAAAAATTCTCAATTTTCCTTTCTCAAATACTGATGATGTCCTTTCCCAACGAAGTCTTGTTCCCCATTTGTTCAGTCCATACCACTGTCCATTTTTCTGAATCTATCTTCACTCTTTCCCTTTGGCTTTGGGTTTTTGGCCTTGAACGCTCTTCCCTTTAAGGTTCCACCCTTAAAGTTCCGATCAACAAACACACACAAGCTGCAACTCAAAAGAACACTACACAGGCAAGTTAGTTAACAACTCAACAACCTAATCGCAGTAGTAAAAAAGCAACCTAGAAATTCTAGATTCCACTATCTCAATCAAAGTTTCTAAACCAATAAATCCTATGCTGGACGTGGCCAGTTCCCTAATACTTTTTGTAACTCTTTTTGACTCCATAAAATAGTTAAAACCAATTAAATCATGAGTTCCGGAAGCATGGACGTAACCATGCTATGATACCACCTCTGTAACACCCACTAACCGTCCTAGACATATGGTCAACCAACCAGCCAACAATAAAACAAGATATAATCGATCGACCAACCAACACCTAGGGTTTGAGATGGAAGGCCAACCGGCCAGCGAACAATCAAACAAGAACATGAATGACCGTTCAACCCAACACCATGGAACGGAAGCATTACATGACGGGCTAGGGACAATCCGATCATAGTCACACAACTTAACCCACAACCTAGACCGGTTTGCCCACTAACACATCCCGTTAACTTAAGGATTTGCAACCCTTACACGGGGTTAACAGTTCTGTTAGATCAAGGCCTAAGGCTTTTCAACATATACCACGACCTAACATTGTGTTAGACTGGACTAATCAAATATCAAAGTACTCATGATGCCCGAATAAAACAAGTACATTATTAATTCAAGAAATATTCATACAGTGAAATAATTCAAGATTAGCACCTGGCCTAATGCCAAATCGAGTCAGTACAATAAATATCAAACAGTATACAAAAGGCATGAAAATGTATTCCGGTGGTCCTAACGTCCAGCTCCAAACTATCCGATCATTATTACTAAACCTACCTGCAAAAAGGACAACAGAGTTGGATGAGTAACATAATGTCACTCAGTGAGTTGTCGACCTAATTCCGGGTTGGGTACTGGATTAAGCTTGATGTATTTTTTGTTTGTGTAGACCCGGCGTTGGCCTGTATTGTTTGAGCGATACAATCAATACCCAATAGGTTAAGTGTCGGTAACCTGCAAAACAATCAATACCCAATATTAAAATAATAAGACACTAACTAACTACGACTCCATCTAATCCGTAACACCGTATATCAGTGTTACACTTACCCTATGGTTCAATAACCCTATACACAACTCAACACTCTAACACAACATGACACTCTAAAATGGGCCCTGGTGAGGTCATGTTCCTCCTCTCTACATCGGCAATATCCTATCTCCCTAAAACAAAGACTAGAAGAAGGAACTTTCAACCGACCGCGGCCCATAGTACCTTCAGGTTACCGCGCGACATCCCACAGTACTTTTGGGTTACTGCCGGACATTACAGTGTCGTGCAACGCTCAGCCCTATGCCATTACCCAGTCTCTCTGAGTTATCCCGATCCAGAAAATAAAGGATTTCCTTGAACCCGCTGGGTACGAGGTTGAGGAAACACTAATTCACCCATAAAAAAGCCTAGCATGGGAAGGTTACGCACATACTATATTGCATCACACACTCTCACAACACAAACCTATTTAAGAGCCTAGCCTAAGAACATCAGTTCCAGAATACCTAATTACCCACAACTTAGCGATATTATCTAGACTCGACTAACCATTAGTACCAGTAGTCCGGCCTATATGGCCTAAGACCCTTTGTACTAACACCAATAAACTAAGCAACAACATCATAAGCAAATAACAACTGAACCGGTTAGTCATTCCCTTACCAAGAGATGAATAACCTCGATCAACAAGATTAATTAAACAAGCAAGCATTTAATTAATCTAACAATCAATCAACTCAATCAAATAGTTTGTCCTCCTGCTACAAATCTATCTTTTAAGATAACGGAACCTACACTCAACCAAATCAAAATGCAAGAATAGAAAACATGATGCATCCTAGCCGTAGTCCTAATCAGGTTACTAACTCAGTCTTAATTCCACTTCATCTCATCTTAGCCCTTATAGGTTGAGTCCAGTTCATTAAAAGAAAGTAACCCTCAAGACTCTATCAAAAAATAGTGTGACTATTCTACTTTATATGAATACTTGTTCTATATCCTAAGTTCCAAGTGGAGCTCAAACAGCAAAGATCCTAAATTCCAAACGGAATTCAAATAATACCAACTCACAAAGCTATCCTAAGTTCCAAGCAGAACTCAAATACAATCAACTCACAGTATTCTATGCCGATAAGTAGCTAGTTGGTCGGAGAGGACTTAGCCAAAACCCAATGGATGACTTGAATGGAATGGACTGGACTGATCTGAACTTGGAAAGAATCTCCTCTGGTACTTGTCTGGACAGAACTCAACTCGAGCAGAACCTTGTTTAGTTTCTGGACAGTTCTTCAGACTTCCGGTGGGGTATTGAGCTTCAGAACATCGACGGAACTGAGGCCATGGAACTGAACTGATCTTGGAGCGCACCTCCATTTGATAAAAGAATAATCTGACTGGCTTGGATGAACTTATTAAGACAGAGCTTCCGCCTCACAATCGAAGAGAATCGCTGATTGGACATAACTAGCCTTCTCGGTGAAATATCGATATTCAAAAATGACTATACACTCAAAATCACTTCTTTCTTTCATTCTCTCTCTATAGACACGTTTTTGGAGTTGTTTTGGTGTGAGAAGGATGTCTGAAACTGAAGTAGGGGTTCTGGTATAAAGAGAAAGCTTTGACAAGTAATATCGCGCCATCTGAGCGACTTTGTGTCAGCCCGCATGCTTCCGGTCGCATGCGCGGCAACACATTGTGCACACATGTCATGAGTAATGTCTCAGATACATACAGGAGGACACCACTCACGTCCATATTGGTTGCTGCATGGCTGGAGTGCATGCGTTGGGACGCACGGGTCGCTACATGTCGATCAGCATGCTTCGGTTGCAGATATGGCAACACCTCATGCTCTGACATGTCAAGATGTGTGTAACACTCCCTCCTGCGGAGACACGTCGTGCTGTGTATACACTTAGATTAGTAGATGATTGAAAGAACGTCCTGATGGCATGTGTTGTGCTACCTCGAGCTTCTCGGTCAATTCGTCTGATTTCTATCAGTCTGGCATGTTATTGACCCGCGATCAATCCCTAATATATTCCTGCTCTTGTCTGATTCTCTGTTTAATTTTGATAAACTCCAGATGAATTCTGATATCCTCTAATAATAATTCTCGAGCCTCCAGCTACCTCGAAATTTTTTGTAATACCAAAATTAGGGTATTCGTCCAACTTCGGGTTTTCCCGTCATGTTTCAGTCCCGTCGTGCTTGTTTCCCGTCCTCCTTCCGACTTATGATGTCTCCCAAATAATATTTTATGGATACAAAGGTTTTCTGAGAGCTCTATGGCGATCAAAAGCCTAAGTTTCTAAGTGCGGAAAATTCTAAGTCTAGAAAAGTTGTAAAAGTCTCAAATGAGAGCTCTGAAAATCGTCCCTCTGCTTCTTCCCTATGCCTTTTGCTTATATACTCCCTTCCTAGGCGGTTTAGTCTTTCCATTTCGCCTAGATTCGAGTTTAACGGGAATCTTCCATTTATCTCGATCTTTCCTTTTTTCCCGCGGAAATCTTCTATTTATCCTCAAACTTAACATTTATCTTCAAGTTTGACATTTATCTTCTTTCTGCGAGTAAATCGCCAAAACGTCGTCGTATCTTCGGGTTGGACTTCGTTTAAAGTCGCGAGTGGCTTTTATCGCGTTTTATGACTTTCCGAGCCGTTTTGCGATAAATCCGTTTTACGGCTTTAGACGAGATCGTTTCCTGATACGATGCCGTTTTTAGATAAGTTTCTCGAGTTAATCGTAAAGCTAAGAAATGTTCGATGTTTCGATTAATCGTTGCCGTTTTCTACGATTTACTCAGGTTTTATTAAAAACGCGTTTTGTACGATTTTTACGAAAAATCTTGAATAAATCTTATAGTTTAGGCAACATTCGGTGTTTCATTTAACCGTTGGCGTTTTATACGATTTCCTCGAGTTCTTTTGGAGAAAACAAAGTTTTACGGTTTTTATCGTAAAACTCGAATGATAGGACGGATCGAGACGAAACGGGAGACATTTCGACCGTGATTCGGAATACGATCGAGACGAAACGGGAGACATTTCGACCATGATTCGGAATAAGATCGTGTCGAAGGACGTATGCCTTGAATCAAGGATGTGGGAGATCGAGGCTCGGGATGGTTGGCTCAACGTATGGCGAGCTAGTTCAGCTTGTCCAGGTCGCCATATGGCGAACTATGTGGGAACCGAAATTCACACTTGTCGATTTCCGTTAAATAAGGAAACTTAGGAAAACACTAATTTTCCAGAGGAACCGGATCTCTGCGAAAGCCAACAACAAGTAACCAAATAAATGCGGAAAAATATGAAAAAAATAATAAAACGAATTTATAAAGAAAGTCGATATTATTTCCGATTCGCGTAAGAGCATTGCGATCATTACAAGGAATTACAAAGTCTTTGGCCGCAGGGGCCATCAGCAAGTTACAAACATAAAAACCTTAGATCTAGTCGAGTCGCAGCTCGATAACGAAAAAACGGAAAAAGATAGGAAAAAAGGTTTGAATGATTTTGGACTGAACCTTATGAAAGGCTGCCTATGTACCCCTTTCGGGGATCAAGTCGAACGTAGTTCAGTTGATAGAGCTGGACAAGAGATCAAACTGCCTGGGCGAGTTCGTATAGTAATTGAGCGCCAGTCATAGAAACCGAACTTGTCGAGAAAAAGCCTAAGTTTCTAAGTGCGGAAAATTCTAAATCTAGAAAAGTTGTGAAAGTCTCAGATGAGAGCTCTAGATTTCGTGTTCCTTGCTTCTGACCCAGACCTCTTATTTATATACTCCTCGCCTTGGCCATCCGGTCTTTCCATTTCCCCCAGATTTGACTATTTCGGGAATTTTCCATTTTTCTCGATCCTTCCTTTTCTTCCGCGGAAATCTTCTATTTATCTTTAAACTTGCCTTTTATCTTCGAACTTGAGATTTATTTTTCCTTCTGCGAATAAACCGTCAAAATGTTATCGAATCTTCGGGTTAGATTCCGTTAAGATCGCGAGATGGGTTTTTATCGCGTTTTAGGTCCTTCCGGACCGTTTCGTGATAAATCCGTTTTCCGATTTTTACGGGATCGTTTCCTGATCTGACATCGTTTTTAATAAATTCCTCGAGTTAATCGTAAGGTTTTATGGTTTACTCGACTTTTTTTATTAAAAATATGTTTTTACGATTTACTCGACGTTTTTTATTAAAAACGCGTTTTTATGATTTCAACGAGAAATCTCGAATAAATCGTATAGTTTAGGCAAAGTTCGGTGTTTCGTTTAACCGTTGCTGTTTTATACGATTTCTTCGAGTTCTTAATCGAGAAAGCGAAGTTTTAAGGTTTTTATCGTAAAACTCGAACGATAAGTCGGATTGAGATGGAACGGGAGATGTTTCGGTCGTGGTTCAGAACGTGACCGTGACGTAAGTTTCGAATCGGGAATGCGGGAGATTGAGGCGCGGAATATCCGGGAAATCTCTAGTTCGCCAATGGGCGAACTAGTCGAGTGCCTCTTACTTCGCCTATTGGCGAACTAAGCTGGGCTAGCTTAGTTCGCCAATAGGCGAACTAGTCGAGTTCCTCTTACTTCGCCTATTGGCGAACTAAGCTGGGCTAGCTTAGTTAGCCAATAGGCGAACTAGTCGAGTGCCTCTTAGTTCGCCTATTGGCGAACTAAGCTGGGCCAGCTTAGTTCGCCAATAGGCGAACTAGTCGTGACTAGTTCGCGTTTTACGGTTATTTCGGTTTTTTGCAGTTTCGTAAAACGATTCTTCGAGTTTTATAAAACGATTCTTCGAGTTTTATAAAACGATTCTCGAGTTCTATAAAACGATTCTCGAGTTTTATAAAACGATTCTTCGAATTTTATAAAACGATTATCGAGTTTTATAAAACAATTCTTTGAGGTTTATAAAACGATTCTTCGAGTTTTATAAAATGATTCTTTGAGTTTTATAAAATGATTCTCGAGTTTTATAAAACGACTCTTGAGTTTTATAAAACGACTCTTCGTTTTCATAAATGACTTTTGTGGAAAGTAATGATTCCAGAAGTTATCATAGACGTTGATTTCGAGATTACGGTTTTTGACACCAACAAAAGCGATTCTCGAGTTTTATAAAACGATCCTTGAGTTTTATAAAATGATCCTCGAGTTTTATAAAATTATTCTTCGAGTTTTATAAAACGATTCTTCGTGTTTTATAAAACGATTTCTCGAGTTTTATAAAACGATCTTTCGAGTTTTATAATACGTATTTTTATTTTTACTTTTGCGGATACTTTTAGCTATTGATTCCGTCGTGACCGATTTTGACACCAATAGTTAGCCCCCCAGCTCGCTAGAATCTTGAGCTTCTAGCGTAAGGTTCTTGCGAGTGGTTTGCCAGTTTTAGTTAAATTAGGCGGAATTAATGGTTGGAAAGGTCCGTTGAGAGTGATCTTTCCACTTTCCGGGGAGCGGAAAGCATATAAGATTAGGGCTGCGCCCTGTGAAGGCTGCCTACGTACCCTTTTGAGGGGATCAAGCCTTTCGTAGTTCGTTTCGGCTTTAAGGTTTGTATGACCCGTTTCCTAGCAAGACCTTTACGGTCTAGTTATATGTGGTGTAGGAATTATCGAGCATATTGATGTCGATGGCATCTGGACCTTTGCCGGCCTTGAGACTAGCCTCGTAGGCCTTTTGGTCTGGCCGAGCTTGGCCGTTATAGTTTTTGGACTGGCCGTGTGCTGCTCTGAGCTTTGCCGCTTTTGCGGCTTTATTAAAAATCAGTTTGCGTTTTTAAGAGCGTGTTTTTATTCGTATGAATGTAGCGGGAAGATTATGAGTTGATATTAAGGGAGGTCCGCGAGTTGTCGTCTCGCATTCCTTTTTCCCTTAGTGTATCGCCTTGTTCGTTTGCCCGTTTTAGGATGTTTAGGAAATCGATTAAGCGTTTAGATATAGATGAAGAGACATGCCTTTAGGATCTCGATTCATGCCTTGAGACGTTAGCGACCAGTGTGCTGGGTGTAGGGCAAGACCTAGGTTTACTTTTGGATTGAGGCTATGCGATGACTAGTCGGCTTTCATTTTGCCTGTTGTGATTTTAACCTTATTCCATACCGATTTAGAATCCGCGATAGGTTCTCGGCTTATACGATTCATCTGGTTGGAACCAAGCATCTCACCGGGAACGATTTCTAAGTTGACCGGAAGTGCTGACCAAAAGTTTGGATTTCTTTTATAGCGCTATTACCCTTGTGTCGGGTGTTCGATAGCTATCTCTGCGAGATAACTTAAGTTTGTTTAGGACTGTTGCGAGTTCGTTGTGATCAGCAACAAACTATTTTTAAGTGATAGATGTTTACGTAGTTTGGGCTTTCGCGAAGGATACGTATGTTAAGAAGTTTTGCGTATTTTATAGTCGCGAACGGACTGTTAGGTCTTCCAAGAAAATGTCTTTATCGAGGAAGGTATTTATGTCGAAAAACTAATCTCCGGGCGTCTGCGACGTCTCGCAGTGCCGAAAGTTGGTTTTTATTTTATATGCCGCGTTTCGTGTTCGGAACGTTTGCGGGCTCGAAGATGTTGCGCGGTGTTGCGAGGGTTTTGTCTTAACCCTGCTTTGCAGGAATACTTTGGTTCGTTTGCGGATATTCGCACTTAAAACTTACATTCCTGTTTCGATGTTGTAGTTTTACGATTTGTGCTAGAGCAATTAGGACCGAGAGGTCGCGTAAGTTGTTTCCCTGAAACGAAGCGTTTTTCGTCACGGTGCTTTGTGAAGTGTTGACCTTCCGAGATTCGTACGGCTTTAGGAGGTCTGGTACGAGTGTTTTCTTATACGTTGGATTTTGTAGGAAACTTGCTTTGAGAATAGAGTGAATCGCGAGAATACAGAACTTAGCCGATTTTCGACAAGTTTGCATTATCCGTTGAATGTATTGGCTTGGCGTGAAGGTTGTGTTCAGCCGCACAGCCGAGGTCGTATTTGGTAGAGGATTAGACCGCGACACTTTCGTGCTACCGAAAAGGTCGAGTCAGTTTGTAAAGTTGGCATTGAAGTGAAGCGCGCTCGGACAATAGCCAAGTAGCCTTTGTCAGGCTTGATATACCAAGTATGCCCGTGTTTATAGAAAACGTTTTTCCGTTGTAGGTTTGATTTATACAGTGAAAGTTTCGTGTAAACTTTCCTTTGTATGGAAGTTGTTTTTTTTTTTTTTACTCGAGGGAGACAGATCCTAAGAAGCTCGATGTAGAGCCCGTGCGGAGTCGTTTGCGGGGCGATCTCATTCTCGGATGTAAACGAGAGGAT
>CAKOAT010035559.1:49767-125695 GCA_932364175.1 Eruca vesicaria subsp. sativa
CAGATCGTGTCGCGAGGAGGCAAAGTTTAGATTGGCCGCCCAGTGCCGGATCGTATAGCTTGGTTTTTGCTATAAGGAAAGTACTTTTCGCAAAACCTGTTACGTTTACTTTCGAGAGTTACTTCGTTATGACATGATCCTGACTATACGAAGGATTTCTCGCGTAAGCAACGGGCGATGAATTTAGTAAATCGACGCGACGCATTGGGTTAACAATGTTTCTGCAGATTTTTCGAAAAACCTTTCCGCTTAGTTTTTGATTATTCGGTGATAGTTTTTTCGTAGTCAATCGTGGAGTTTTACCAAAAGATATTTCACCGAGATCTAGTCGCAAAATTTTTTAGCGGGTTTCTCGGGCGGAATGAATCACATGATGAGCAATAGGATCAGTCAGCGAGAAGGGAGGACGTGTTCTCTATTGCTGCTTTGTGTTCTCGATCTTTCTTTCGCCGCAAATGTTCTTGACATTATTCCGTGACTCACTTGGTTTGACAGAAAATGAGATCAATGGTTTGATGCCTAAATATTTCGATTCTTATACTTGTTTTATCAAGTTTGAGAAGATCTTTATGACTTCGGCAAATAATCGATTTTCGCTCTGAAGTTTCGCAGAGATTTTATAACCGCATGATTGCGACGAGAGATGCCGTATATTTCTCGAGATTATTTCCCAGACGGTTTGGATCAGTCTTTAGCGCTTTGACGATTTTTAGATTGTCGTTTGCTTTTGGGATGATTTCGACGAGGCGTTCCATCGTCCGAATATTTTTCCGCCTATTTTAGAAAGCGTTTTCTTGATGCGAGGAAAACTTTTCGGAGAAAGAAGAAAAACGAGTTTCGTTCGAAGGATTGGGATGATCGACAATCCGAGTCGATTAAAGACAATGGTGGATCAGAGATGATTTGGAGTATGTCTGATTTACGAAAACTTCTAGGAGCGAGTCGGTTTTAAGAATACGTCAGCATCTCTAGCTCCCTCTTTCTTTTAGGAAATGAGTACGTTTGAATGCGTGGCGATCGTTTCTTAGTTTAATCGATGATTTGGGATAGTCTATTCTTCGTTCTTCGTCTTTTAACTTACTGGTCTTCGACGAATTGTCGGCAAGAGTATCGAAGCGGGGAGAAGACTTAATCATCGGAGCTCATGTTCTTATTTCTTTGTACTGCTGGTTTTATTTGACCGACTAGGTGCGCTTTGTATATCGAAAAAATCAATCACGCGTTTATGATTGGATGTTTTCGATTTAGCGTGGCAGAGTTTCGTAAAACCGGATTTGGTCTACAGAGTTCATATTTCTCGTATAGTTTAGTGTTAAGTCAACCGTTCCCGTTTTAGACGATCGATTCGAACTTATACGAAGAAACAAGTCTTTGCGGTTTTTCGTAAAATCCCGATGGCAATTCCGATTGAGACGAAACGAGAATCAGCGCGATCAAAACTCGAGAGAGAAACTCGAGGATTGGTTCAGCTCGACGTAGGCAAGTCGGGTGAACCCTTTCATCTTGCTGTGTGGCGATCCGGATAGTAAGAACCCTTGAGGCAAAGTCAGCGTCTCTCGGGAAATCTAGGCGCTTGGTTCAGTTCGCCGTATGGCGAGCTAGCTAGCTCTACGTTCGGTGAGATAGGACGCTTGGCTCGGGTGATCTCGATTCGTTGAGTTGACTTGTTTTCGTCGTAGAATCTCAACGGAAAGTCCGATTGAGACGAAACGAAAAGCGTCTCAATCAAGATTCGAGATGGAGATGTTTCGACCCATCGAGCTTGTCCAACTTGCCTGATGGTGAGTCGGCGAGCACAGTCCCGATTCATCAAGCTATCTTGTTTTCGTGGTAAAACCTCAACGAAAACTTTGATTGAGACGAAACGAAAAGCAGTGCGATTATTATTTAGAGTACGGTCCGGCTCACCATAGCTATGTGTTGGATTATGCGGACCCTCGGGAAAAATTCAGTGCCTCTGGGACGAGGTGGAAAGCCGGTCAGCTCGCCAAGATGGCAAGCTAGGTTGCTTGGCCAACTCACCGTCTTTTCGGCTGGATAGTATTGCCCGATTCTGTGAGTAGCTTAAGGTTCTTCCGCAAACAACCTAGGGTTTTGTCGCGAATAACCTAGGGTTTTTCCGCGAGTGACCTAGGGCTTTCTCCGCGAGTAAAGCTAGGGTTTTGCCGCGGATAACCTACGGTTTTTCCGCGAGTTACCTAATAATTTTTTCGCGAACAGCCGCGAGTATCCTAGGGTTTATTTTTGGCGAGTAACTTACGGTTTGTTCCGCAAAAAATCTAGGGTGCTTTCCGCGAGTAACCTAGCGTTTTTCCGCGAAAAACCTAGGGTGCTTTCCGCGAGTAACCTAGGGTTTTTCCGCGAACAACCTAGGGTTTTGCCGTGAATAACCTAGAGTTTTTCCGCGAACAAACCAGGGTTTTGCCGTGAATAACCTAGAGTTTTCCGCAAGTAACCTAGGGTTTATTTCGCGAGTAACCTACGGTTTGTTGGGAGGGCAAGTTTTATTTTTCCGAAAAGTTCTCGGAAAACGTCTTTTGCTCAACCCGTGAGATATGTCAAACTCGGAAATAAGAAAAACACTATGGGGTTTGATAGATTTTATCGTTGCCCTTAGTGATCTGAGATAGAGATCGTGAGCTCGTTTTGTTGCTCTTCCCGTGGCGAAGAGTCGCGATTAGGTTTTCGATTTTGTTGAGTACTACAGCGTTTGCGTGAGCGTTGGCTGTACAAGTAGTCGCCGCTGGAGTTGTTTTACCAGCGTCTTTTTGCGAGTTGCGACTTTGCCTTTCATACATCCAGACATCGTTTTGATCAAGCGTTTTTCGGCTATGAGTAAGAGTAATCCGACCCCCCCCTCCTTTTAGCGCCAAACTGTGGGAACCGAAATTCACACTTGTCGATTTCCGTTAAATAAGGAAACTTAGGAAAACCCTAATTTTCGAGAGGAACCGGATCTCTGCGAAAGCCAACGACAAGTAACCAAATAAATGCGGAAAAATATGAAAAACATAATAAAACGAATTTATAAAGAAAGTCGATATTATTTCCGATTCGCGTAAGAGCGTTGCGATCATTACAAGGAATTACAAAGGCTTTGGCCGCAGAGGCAATCAGCGAGTTACAAACATAAAAACCCTAGATCTAGTCGAGTCGCAACTCGATAACGAAAAACGGAAAAAGATCAGAAAAAAGGTTTGAATGATTTCGGACTGAACCTTATGAAAGGCTGCCTACGTACCCCTTTCGGGGATCAAGTCGAACGTAGTTCAGTTGATAGAGCTGGAAAAGAGATCGAACTGCCGGGGCGAGTTTGTCTAGTAATTGAGCGCCAGTCATAGAAACCGAACTTGTCGAGAAAAAGCCTAAGTTTCTAAGTGCGGAAAATTCTAAATCTAGAAAAGTTGTGAAAGTCTCAGATGAGGTGCTCTGGATTTCGTGTCCCTTGCTTCTGCCCTAGACCTCTTATTTATATACTCCTCGCCTTGGCCATCCGGTCTTTCCATTTCGCCCAGATTTGACTATATCGGGAATTTTCCATTTTTCTCGATCCTTCCTTTTCTTCCGCGGAAATCTTCTATTTATCTTTAAACTTTCCTTTTATCTTCGAACTTTACATTTTATTTTTCCTTCTGCGAATAAACCGTCAAAACGTTATCGAATCTTCGGGTTAGATTCCGTTAAGATCGCGAGATGGTTTTTTTATCGCGTTTTAGGTCCTTCTGGACCGTTTCGCGATAAATCCGTTTTCCGATTTTTACGGGATCGTTTCCTGATCTGACATCGTTTTTAATAAATTGCTCGAGTTAATCGTAAGGTTTTACGATTTACTCGACTTTTTTATTAAAAATACGTTTTTTACGATTTACTCGGCGTTTTTTATTAAAAACGCGTTTTTAAGATTTCAATGAGAAATCTCGAATAAATCGTATAGTTTAGGCAATGTTCGGTGTTTCGTTTAACCGTTGCCGTTTTATACGATTTCTTCGAGTTCTTTATCGAGAAATCAAAGTTTTACGTTTTTTATCGTAAAACTCGAACGATAAGTCGGATCGAGAGTGAACGGGAGATGTTTCGGTCGTGGTTCAGAACGTGACCGTGTCGTAGGTTTTGAGTCGGGTGTGGGAACCGAAATTCACACTTGTCGATTTCCGTTAAATAAGGAAACTTAGGAAAATCCTAATTTTCCAGAGGAACTGGATCTCTGCGAAAGCCAACGACAAGTAACCAAATAAATACGGAAAAATATGAAAAACATAATAAAACGAATTTATAAAGACAGTCGATCTTATTTCCGATTCGCGTAAGAGCGTTGCGATCATTAAAAGGAATTACAAAGGCTTTGGCCGCAGGGGCCATCAGCGAGTTACAAACATAAAACCCTAGATCTAATCGAGTCGCAGCTCGATAACGAAAAACGGAAAAAGATAGGAAAAAAGGTTTGAATGATTTCGGACTGAACCTTATGAAAGGCTGCCTACGAACCCCTTTCGGGGATCAAGTCGAACGTAGTTCAGTTGATAGAGCTGGACAAGAGATCAAACTGCCTTGGCGAGTTCGTTTAGTAATTAGCGCCAGTCATAGAAACCGAACTTGTCGAGAAAAACCCTAAGTTTCTAAGTGCGGAAAATTCTAAATCTAGAAAAGTTGTGAAAGTCTCAGATGAGAGCTCTGGATTTCGTGTCCCTTGCTTCTGCCCTAGACCTCTTATTTATATACTCCTTGCCTTGGCCATCCGGTCTTTCCATTTCGCCAAGATTTGACTATATCAGGAATTTTCCATTTTTCTCGATCCTTCCTTTTCTTCCGCGGAAAACTTGCCTTTTATCTTCGAACTTGACATTTATTTTTCCTTCTGCGAATAAACCGTCAAAACGTTATCGAATATTCAGGTTAGATTCCGTTAAGATCGCGAGATGGGTTTTTATCGCGTTTTAGGTCCTTCCGGACCGTTTCGCGATAAATCCGTTTTCCGATTTTTACGGGATCGTTTCCTGATCTGGCATCGTTTTTAATAAATTCCTCGAGTTAATCGTAAGGTTTTACGATTTACTCGACTTTTTTTATTAAAAATACATTTTTTACGATTTACTAGATGTTTTTTATTAAAAACGCGTTTTTTATGATTTCAACGAGAAATCTCGAATAAATCGTATAGTTTAGGCAATGTTCGGTGTTTCGTTTAACCGTTGCCGTTTTATACGATTTCTTCGAGTTCTTTATCGAGAAAGCGAAGATTTACGGTTTTTATCGTAAAACTCAAACGATAAGTCGGATCGAGAGTGAACGGGAGATGTTTCGGTCGTGGTTCAGAACGTGACCGTGTCGTAAGTTTCGAGTCGGGTGTGGGAACCGAAATTCACACTTTTCGATTTCTATTAAATAAGGAAACTTAGGAAAACCCTAATTTTCCAGAGGAACCGGAGCTCTGCGAAAGCCAACGACAAGTAACCAAATAAATGCGGAAAAATATGAAAAACATAATAAAACGAATTTATAAAGAAAGTCGATCTTATTTCCGATTCGCGTAAGAGCGTTGCGATCATTACAAGGAATTACAAAGGCCTTGGCCGCAGGGGCCATCAGCGAGTTACAAACATAAAACCCTAGATCTAGTCGAGTCGCAGCTCGATAGCGAAAAACGGAAAAAGATAGGAAAAAAGGTTTGAATGATTTCGGACTGAACCTTATGAAAGGCTGCCTACGTACCCCTTTCGGGGATCAAGTCGAACGTAGTTAAGTTGATAGAGTTGGACAAGAGATCGAACTGCCTGGGCGAGTTCGTCTAGTAATCGAGCGCCAGTCATAGAAACCGAACTTGTCGAGAAAAAGCCTAAGTTTCTAAGTGCGGAAAATTCTAAATCTAGAAAAGTTGTGAAAGTCTCAGATGAGAGCTCTGGATTTCGTGTCCCTTTCTTCTGCCCTAGACCTCTTATTTATATACTCCTCGCCTTGGCCATCCGGTCTTTCCATTTCGCCCAGATTTGACTATATCGGGAATTTTCCATTTTTCTCGATCCTTCCTTTTCTTCCGTGGAAAACTTTCCTTTTATCTTCGAACTTGACATTTATTTTTCCTTCTGCGAATAAACCGTCAAAACGTTATCGAATCTTCGGGTTAGATTCCGTTAAGATCGCGAGATGGGTTTTTATCGCGTTTTAGGTCCTTCCGGACCGTTTCGCGATAAATCTGTTTTCCGATTTTTACGGGATCGTTTCCTGATCTGGCATCATTTTTAATAAATTCCTCGAGTTAATCGTAAGGTTTTACGATTTACTCGACTCTTTTATTAAAAATACATTTTTTACGATTTACTCGACGTTTTTTATTAAAAACGCGTTTTTTATGATTTCAATGAGAAATCTCGAATAAATCGTATAGTTTAGGCAATGTTCGGTGTTTCGTTTAACCGTTGCCGTTTTATACGATTTCTTCGAGTTCTTTATCGAGAAAGCAAAGTTTTACTGTTTTTTATCGTAAAACTCGAACGATAAGTCAGATCGAGATGGAACGGGAGATGTTTCGGTCGTGGTTCAGAACGTGACCGTGTCGTAAGTTTCGAGTCGGGAATGCGGGAGATCGAGGCGCGGGATATCCGGGAAATCTCTAGTTCGCCCATCGGCGAACTAAGCCGGAACTAGTCGAGTGCTTCCTAGTTCGGATGGTACATTCCAACTCAACCCAGTTTTGGAGTGTTATCGGATGGTACATTCCAACTCGACCCAGTTTTGGCTTTTCATTGGTAGGACTCGATAGATGAGATTGTATCGCTGTAGTATTGCGATTCCCCGATGATCATATTTATCTTCCGGCGGTTAGCGTTATGTTCTCGGCTTATTTAATTTGTCTGGTCGAAATCGAGCATCTTTGAATTTGCTGACCAAAATTTTGGATTTCTTTTATAGCGCGCTATTTTATCCAAGTCGGATGTAAAAGGACCAGTGGGTCGTAAGTGTTTGTTTAAGACGACAGATGTGCTCGGTGGGACCAATCAATGAGCGTTGGTGATTTTATAGTCGCGGGTGGACTTGCGAATATTTCTCTAAGATTTTAGGTGATGTCTCGCCGGTTCTTTTTGAAACATTCATACTTATACGATGTATAAGTTTTTGGTCGAAATCGACCAAGTGTGTTTTTTTTATAGCTTAATGTGGAAGTAATTTCTGAAAGTGTTCGGAATTTAAGTTTGTTGTCAGATTATGTTTTCGATAAAGGAGAGATTTTGTGATATATTATAACTTTGTCTTTATTGAAATGTTTTGAAAATCTCGAATACAAAGCTAATATATATATATATATATATTTTTTAAATATGGGAGTATACGAATACTCGTATACGTATCCCTTTCGGGAATCAAGCCATCTCGTAGTTCTGGTTGTTGGTGCGAGTGTGTTTTACTCAGCTATTACAGATGTGTCGATTGCTTTAGTCGCTGGATCAATGTCATTTTCCGGGTTTTTCTCCTCCGGTTGGGTAGAAGCGATGGGTTCGGAAGCTTTTTGCTTCTCAACCATTGCTGATTTTGGGTTGTTTTCCGCGGCTGGAGGATCTGACTTCGCCAATTTTGGCTTTACAATGGCGAAAGCCATTTGCCTCAGCTTATGTTCTACTACAAAGCATGATCACGACTGTCTTTGGCATCTCTATATTGCCGCAACTCTTGTAGGTGTCTGGAACTTGATGCCTAAGTGGTATGTCGATAGGACTGCCTTCATCGCATTTATCTAAGGCGTGCCCATGATTACGTTGTAGATGGCCGGTCGATCGTTGACTGCGAATGTAACGATTTTGGTTACTTCTTTTGCGGCCACCAGGAGTCGGATTGATCCTAGAGTCATGGCCGTTTCGCCGGAGAAACTGGTCAACGGCTTTGGAGTTGGTTCAATCTCCGTTAATCCGATTTTCATTCGCGTCAAAGTGTCGCAGAAGATCACTCGAGCGACCTCTTAATATCTTATGACTAGGTTGATGTCGAGAGGATCAGCATGCGAGTGGTCAATGCCGGAAGTTTCGGCTTCCTCGAAGGCGATTACTCCTCTTGGAGTATTATCCGACGGTGACGGCCAATTTGAGCCTGTCTCGGCTTTTCATCGATAGGACTTTATGGACGAGATGGTATCGCAGTAGTATTACGATTTGTCGATGATCATGTTGACCCTTCGGTGGTTAGAATCGTTACCTTTCTCGTCTTGTCTACGTCTACGTTTCTCTCCCTTTTGATTCCCCTGAGGCGAATTGTCTGCCTGCGGGTTCCTGGGTGTTTTCGGAGGGAGGTCTGAATCGCGGATGAGATCCTTTACGCTGGATACTTTGGAGAGTTCTCCCGCGAGCATTTTTGCGGCCAACCTTTCGCCGAGAACTTTTCTGTTTACGGTAGAATGACCGCGAGTCTGGTGGAAATCGCAGAAAATGTTTTCGTCGTAATTCATGTTTCTGGTCCACGTGTTTCCCGCAGTTCGTCCTTGCTCCGATCCTGAGTTGATGGCGTAGTTATGCGCCCCCTGAAGATCCTGTCCCTCGTGGGTTACAAGGGTTTTTCTTTTTCGTAATGAGGGTTTTTATTTTTCGGCTTTTTCTCAGACGAGGCGTCTTTTGCAGACGTCTTCGTCGGTTTATGCTGATCCACCAGGATCTTAGTTTCCTCTTCGATGAAAATGAGGTCGGTAGTTTTGTGGAGGGCTTCCTGGATCGTACGCGGCTTCTCGAGAGTTATCGACTTCCTGAACTTCAACTTAAACCAGAGCAACTTTCTCAGCGCATCGATGGCTGCTCTGTCACTTATTCCGCTAACCCTAGCCATGATGAGTTTGAAGTTACTCATGAAGGCGCAGAGAGGTTCGTCTTCCTTCTGGGATAGACTCCAGAGGTCGGCGACGGAACTCTCTCGGTTTATGAACATCGAGTACTGTTTTAAGAATTCTGAGGCAAGCTGGCGGAAGCTCCCGATTGAATTCCGTTTAAGTCGAGAGAACCATTCGAGCGCTGCTCCTTCTAGGTTTTCGACAAAGAGACGGCAGTAACCTGTATTCTTTTAACTTTTCTTGATCTTGGCTCAACCCATAGTGATATGGAGGGCCTGTAGGTGCGTTTTCGGATCTGTCGTCCCGTTGTAAGTTGGCACTCTGAGCTTTCTAGGATAGGGCAGCTTAATCTTGGTGATACGAGCCGTAAAAGGAGTTTTCCAAGATTCATACAGTATTTGATCGATTTCAGGTGCGGTGCTAGTGGCATGGTGAATTCGAGACTTCACTGCTTTTACAGCTGCGGCCGTTTTTGTGATATAATCACGGATATCGCGAATCTCAGTTGGGTTGCCAGCAGTTTTCCGACCCCGTCGGCGTTTGCTGCGAGTAACTTGACATCGTTCCTCGGCCATTTTCGCATGCTCCATGTAATAGAGCTCTTCCTCGTCCTCGGTGGGATATTGTTCGAGAGAAGAATCGGGTGAGGACTGCCATCTTTCCTCCTTCTTGGATGAACATCAGCGTCTTCCTCCGAAGGATTGGACTGGTCACTGGTTTCCAGATTCACCCTTTCGACACCATCGTCCTCGATCTCCTGTTCGCGATAAGGAGATTTTCCCAAGTCTTTTTGTGTCGAGTCAGGGTTATCTTTCTTGGAGGTTTTCCCCGGTTGATTACCCTGCATGGTTCTGGGATGATCCATAGGAGTTGCGAAATCGAGTTTTCTTTCGCGGATCTTCGTAGTTCCGCGGGGGCGGATAGCTTTGGTTCTCGCGGTTAAGGTTTTGACCTGTTTTGCGAGAGATCCGATTAGCTTATCCTATTCATCCATCCTCTTTTGATAGGGGGAAAGTGCCTCATGCAATGTCGTAGTGTTGGCTGTAGCGTTAACTGTAGTGACGTTTGCTGCTGGAGTTTGAGTTTCATCGTTCACATTGACATCGGCTGGTTGTTCTTATGTCATCGTGATTGAATGAGCGTGATGTGGTCTGACAGTTAGATAGATCCTTAACCCCCGCCCCCTCCTTCTAGCGCCAAACTGTGGGAACCAAAATTCACACCGTCCATTTTTTGTGAAAAAAAGAACTTAGGGAAAATCCTAATTTCCCAGAAGTCCCAGCTATCTGCTTAACCACATGCAAGCAGTCAGAATACGACAAGAGATAATAATGTAAATGATATACCATGGTTTTGACCCACGTTTAACCATGGTATTTATATGATGTTATAATATATATATATATATATATATATATATATATATATATATATATATATATATGTGTGTGTGTGTGTTTTGGAGTCTATTAGGTATGTTTTCAAGTTCAGGAGCATTTTGGAGTAGAGTGATGATCTAGGTGCCCTTATGGACTTAAAAGAGAGATTTCCAGAGATGACTATAAAGGTCAGACAATAAGGTCGATATCCAGAGACACATATCAATCGATACACATCCTGTGTAATCGATTGACGACGCTTCCGAAGAGGATGACGAATTGAGTTACTCCATCGATCGATGTACACCTTGTACCATCGATCGATATGAAGCGTGAAGAACAAGTTGACTCGGCCTTGAAGCCCAAGTTCTCTCAAAATTACAAGATTTCCCCTGACGAGTTTTTAACTTAATGGAACTCATATTTATAGTTATACACATGCTTTTATGCTTGTGGTGCTTTTTACATGCTTTTTGTACCTTTTAAGCTTTGAATGCCTTTTGTGTTCTTAGTTCTTTAATTTATAAAAGTATTCTTTTCATCTTATACTCATTTTTATAAAGGTTATAGAATTCTAGATTTAGAAGAAACACACAAAGAGATTTGTTGTTGAAAAGAACCAAGAGTTCAATCTTCTAATCTAATGAATTTCTATTATTGCCTTGCTGCTATGAACCACTTAATCATGTCTGAGTAGATTCAGTTGTAAGATTTAGGGTTCAAATAGTTATGAGGGATTAGCCCCAACTATGGATTGTTGAGTTGTGATATTCATTATCCCGATGAAACCTAATGCTTACTCTAGAGTAGCTAACCAGAGTATGATCATGGAATGATTTAACTTGTTAATCATCATCCTGAAATCATCTGGTATAAGCTGAGATCCTCTAGGGACGATGCGAGAGCCGGTCTATGATCTTGGTGAACACATATTCAATTCGATCTGAAGCTATATCGATCGATACTCCTATGGAGTAATTTATAGACGGCTACCCATATCGTCCGATATCGCTATCAACCCATCGGTCGATATTGCCAAGCTGTCAGATCAATGGACGAGTCTAAAAGCGACAGCTATGGATTTATCTAAGAGTTGAAGTTCTTTAATATCTTGCAAGCAACTTATAAAGACATCTGTAGCATTATAATCCTGATTATCTGAATAATAACCTTGAATCTAACTACTTTCTTTTATTGTTTAAAACCTAAAACAAATTCTCTTGAGCAACTCAGCATTACTCACAACTGCAATTTACTTTTAAAAACCTTAGTCAACCTAGCATAATCACTAAGGATTATATCTTTTGTGTTCCATAGTTCCTTGTGGATTCGATCCCCAAGTACTACAGCTGAACCTCTTATTTGAGAGAGTAATTCACTCCTTAGGGTAATTTGAATGATATCAAATTTGGCACCATTGCCGGGTAACTAAGATCGCCATTAGATTTAATCTGATTAGGTCTAGGTTATTTTTCTTGTTATTGCTTAATTAACTTCTGACACAAAAAAAAATTCTTGTCTTTTTCAAGTACATGTCCAGCAGTACTAAAACCAACAAGAACAACCAACTTCTTTACTCAGAAGACCCTCACAGTTTGGAACGTAGCATCCGCAGAGACTTACGTTCCACATCGATCGACATTACCCTCAGTTCGTCGACCGATATTCGCTTACCACAGTTGACCGAGACACCTTCTTCGTCGACCGATACTCGCATCCTTCCATCGATCGACATCAACAACCGTTCGTCGACCGATATCTTTCACCCGACATCAATCGAGATACCTCATCCTACATCGATCGATACTAACCGGCGAGACTTGGTACGACTATTATTCTCACTACTGATGAGAATGGAGACCTGCATGATCAAGATTGTCACCTGTGTAATGCAGCAGGTCAGAAGCTGAATGCTCAGAAGGAGATCATTCCTGAGCAAGAGACTGCACCTACAGATCTTATTCAACCTGTAGAAGAGGCTAACAGAGCTAGAACTTTGGCTGACTACAACCGTCCGGATCAGTTCTACCCCATCCGATCAGCCATACCCCCTTGCTATTCAGAGAGGAGATTTTGAGCTTAAGCTGCAGTACTACACACTTGTAGGACAAATACCCTTCTGTTGGTTGTCCCATGAGCATCCTATGGACCATCTGGAGAGGTGCGAGGATCTCATAACCGTCATAAAAGCCAATGGAGTCCCTCAAGACTATCTTCTCTGCAAGCTTTTCAAATACTCTCTATCTGGAGAAGCCTTGCAGTGGATGAGACAACTACCACCAGGTTCTCTCACAACCTGGAGCGACATCAAAAAACACATTCCTTCGTAACTTCTTTGATGACTCACGCGCTGAAGAATGTAGGAGGAAAATTGCTACATTCACTCAGGATCCTGGAGAATCGTTTAAAGACACATGTAACAGATTCAAATCCTATCAGCGAGATTGTCCACACCACAGATTCAACAAGGTGCAACTCCTCTGCACTTTCTACAGAGGCATCACTTTGAAGTACCAGATGGGTCTAGACACAGCTAGTTAAGGCAATTTCACCACCAGGAATTCTCAAGAAGCGTTAAGTTGATTGATAAGTTAGCTTCAAGCAACAGCACAAAGAACATTGTGAAGACAAAAGCTACATCATTCCATGGGAAGAAACAGATTAATGAAGTGCAAGCATAGCTGGATCATGTTCAGAAGTTACTAAACAAGCAGATTTGCTCAGTGGAGGATGCAGAAAGTGCAGATGAAGAAGAATACACAGAAGAAGATGTGAACTGGATCAATGGAGCTGGTTTTCAGAGGTCTGGTAACCAAGGAGGATACAGAAGCTTCATAGGTCAGAAAAGTAACTTCAACCAGAGTTCACGGAAAGCCTACCAACTACAGCAGCAGCAATCTCAACAACAACAGGAGTTATGGTAACTCATTCTACACAAATCCACCCCCACCAACCCAAGACAATAAGCTAGAAGAGATGATAGACAAAGTTCTGGAGAGTCAGCAGAAACTTCTGATAGACTTCAATGGAAAGATCGATTCTATCTACACCAACCTCAACACCAAGCTTGATGGATTGAGAACCTATGTGAAGAAGTTGGAGACTCAAGTGGTTCAGACAGGAGAAGCATTAAAGAAGCAAGAAATTTTAGCAAAGGGAATGGGAGAGTTTGCTACTCTCCATGATGTGCATGCCCTCCTGGATGATGACTTTTGGCAGAAGCTGAAAGATTCTAAAGATAACGATAAGACAGACCTCGAAATCGAACTCGAATACTATCGAACGATAGCATCTCCTGAGTATCGATCGATAGCATCTCCTGAGTATCGATCGATAGCATCTCCTGAGTATCGATCGATAGCATCTTCTGAGTATTGATCGATACCTTCCAAAGTACAGCGATAGATAGACTTTGACGAGTTCCGATCGATGGACTTAGCTGAAGCCTCTTACGAGTGGAGTGCCGTCAAGATTATGTCACACGAAGCCTTCGCCCGTCTCTATCCGAATCGATTCTCATGACATCGGTCGACATGATGACTACCCCATCGATCGACATGAAGACCACGATATCGACCGACTCACTCCAGTCATTGTCGATCGATACACAGTACCCCAACATCGTGTGCAACTTCCAAAGATCGATGTTGCACGACTTGATGCACTTCGGGAGCAGTCTAGAACCTCCAGTAACCTTCCCACCATCATCATGAATAGACCCACATACATCTTTGAGACCATGGAGACAGAAAAGGAAAATCATGGAAGAGTTCTCAGAAAAAGGAAAGAGAAGATCCCCAAGCCTTATAAAGGGGAAGCTAATGAGAAGGAATTTTCAAGTTTCAGAAAGAGAGTTATAAGAATACCTAAAGAGAAACCCTTTGAAGAAGCCTACTTTTCACACAGATTGTGGATGTTTTTCAGAGAGACAGAAGAAGACATCAAGAGAATGTTTCACCAAGTCAGAGACAGACTAAAGAAGAAGATCACACTGGAAAAGAAAACTGATCCAGGGAAGTTCACAATACTATGTTCCATAAGAGGTTTTGAGTTTCCTCATGCTCTCTGCAACACAGGTTCTAGAGTCAGCACCCTACCCAAGATCATGGCAGACCATCTAGATCTGAAGATAGAGCCCACTGCAGAATCTTTCAATAAGGTGAACAAGATCCAAGTCATTACTACTTGTCTTAGTTCACTGGCATTGAATTAGAAAAGATTAAGAGAAAAGGGATATAGGGAGAAAAGAAACCAGAATATGACTACCTGTTTACTCAGATACCTGATGGGGTAAGAGTCCAAGTATCCTTTAATCGATACTCCCAAGGTAAAGCCTGCACTATATTTTATGTACGAAATGAGGTTAGTAAAGGGGTGAGTCAAGCTAGTATTTGCTAAGTTGCTGGTAAATTGGACTTGGTTCCTAAGCTAGGATGTGGTGTATAAAGTATCTCTGAGGTTAGCACTTATTTGATGTGGTTGTAACATAGTAGAGGTGATAGTAGTAAGTTAAAGATTTTTTGAATCCCTGCGATTTCAAACCTCTTTCAGAGAGACTGCCTATTTGTTTTGCTTGAGGACAAGCAAAAGGGTAAGTCTGGGGGAGTTGATATATCATGGATTTTACCCACTTTCAGCCAATGTATATAAGTGTTTTAATATACAATTATTATGTTTTGGAGTCCTTTTAGAGTATTTATAGGTTCAGTTACGTTCTGGAGAAATATGGTGATTTTGGTGTCTTTTGGAGCTCTTTGTGTTAAGAACTGCACAGATGTATCAGATGTTTAGCTATATATGGAGATCTTCCCACCGTTATATTTCTCCCACATTTTGACACAAGATATATATTTGAGTTAGATTTCCAATGCAACCGGTTTGAGGTCAATCAGCATCCTGTAGCAGACGATATGCATGTTTTATTGAAGAGTGGTCAGTTTGCCTCGCGAGAGGAAGCTGTCGAGAAGATAAAGAAGAAGCGATCGATGCAACACACCTGGTTTCAATCGATGGAGAACCCAGAACGCGAACCAAGTATGTTTTATGACTGATTTTTGCCCAGGAGTTACCACCAATCACCATAATGTCCCTGCACTACCTGAAACCCTATTTTACTGTTTTCTAAGCGATTGTTGATGGCTATGCTTAATTTTGTATGGAAAGAAAGAATTGGATTGGAGAGAGAGATCTGAAAACCTTGAGAGAGGGAAGATTTTAAAGTCCCTTGTTTCTTTACTCTACTATGTCTCTTTATTATTCTATTGCAGTATTATTCAGACTATCATAATGTTTCTCATGAATATGTCTGAGTAGTTTTCTTCTTCGATTTACGGTTTTCAAAGGTTGATTTATGGTTTGCTAAATATATGTTTTTATAGGGTTACTTAATTAGTTCTTCATCTATTTTATCTTAGGATTGATTTGTACAAGTGAGAGCTTGGCATGTTTCCTGAATAAGATTAGTATGTTCTGATTAGCTAGATGCATATGAATGTTGATTTAGGTGGTTAGAGAACACATCAAACCCATTCACTACAGCTTACTAGGATTATAATCGATCGACAACCCGTAGGATACATCGATCGACCAGACATCGATCGACAATCTAGAGGAGACATCGATCGATACTCCCTTAGCACTCGCATACGAACGTTGGATTCCTAGGTCTAAGCATTAGATAATCTATGCATTCAAAAGTTGATAGATTATAATTTAATAAGTTTAAGTTCAAGAACAATTGATATTCATAAACCCTTTATAACCATATATTGCATATTTATCATACATGAGAATTTACCTAAATCTAGCTATCTTCCAACTTGTTAACAACCTCAATTCAATCATCTGAGCAACTTCCTTGCTCACCTCATTTATTTACTGTTTCAAACCATTAAACCAAATTCCAGTCTAGCTTTATTTTAAATACGAAATCTATTGTGTAATCCTAGAGTCTCTGTGGATTTGATCCCTAAGTACTACAGCTGAAACTCTTATTTGAGAGAGTAATTCACTCCTTAGGGTAATTTTGAGTGATATCAACGCATACTCTACAACAACCAAGATGTATGTTTTTCCATATGAAGAAGGAAAAGGGCTCATAAAGTCTATGACCTAGAAATCAAACACTTCTACTTCAAGTATGAAATTATGTTCCCTTGGATTGCATTTTGCTGATTTTTCCTCTTCTTTGGCATGGATCGCATTTTGCTATATAAGCTTGAGTGTCTTTAAACGTTGTTGGCCACCAGAAACCAGCGAGTAGGATCTTAGACACTGTCTTAAAGCTGGCGAAGTTCCCGGCGTAATTAGAGCCATGACAATGACAAGGGATATTTGGGTTTTCACTTTCAGCAACACATCGTCTGTATATCCCGTCAGAAGTTTCCTTTTGTGATTACCTTTAAAGCGTTCTGGCTCTACGTCAGCTGCAAGGTAGGTTACTATATCTGCGTACCAAGGTCTATCAGTGGCGTCTGATGGACACACACTCTGACCTAAAGTTCTACCTCCGGGAGAATAGTTATCTAAGAAAGTATGAGCATATCTGGATGATAAATTCATTTTCGTTTGCATCACTAGCATCGATCGATGAAAGTATATCAACGATGATAACTTCGTTTCGTGGGTTTTATGGTATGCACTTCAAATTAACCCTATTAACTACTCTCTCAAATAAGAGGTTCAGTGTAGTATTTTGGGATCAAATCCACAGAGACTCTAGGATTACACAACAGATTTGTTGTTTTCGAATTAAAGCTAGATGATTGAATAATAACAGTAGCGAAATGAAATCAGAATTGAATTGGTTTGCTAAGATTGATTGGAAGAATTAGACTTAAGAGAAATTTTCAGGCAAACTAACATATGTTTGGATGGATTGTTAGGGTTTTGATTAGGTGCCGTTCTCGAACTCAAACACAATGGTTTAAGGGACTACCTCTATGGACTCAAGCTAAATATCAATCGATGCACAATGTGTGGTGTCGATCGATGCACAATGTGTGGTGTCGATCGATGCTTCATCCGAATAGATGTGGTTTTGTGGTTTGATGTGTTCTCTAGACTTCTAACTCAACTTTCATTTGTTATTAGCTATCTAGATCATTTAAGCTACCTTTCACGGCTACAGACATGTTCTCACTTGCACTATAGACTCCTATAAGAAATGGTTGAAGTGATCAAGTTCAACTCAGCATTAAACACAACTTAAATAAAGAACTAAGAGATTACCCTAAAAAATTCTATATGATTAACATAACATCACTGCCACAGAAGAACCCTAGATCTAACAAGGAACATAATGAATAACTAAATAAACTGCATAGATTAATTAAATAAAAGCAAAGGTGTTCAAGATCTTCTTTGTAAGGTTGATCGGATCTCTGTCTCCAAAATTGTCAAAGACGCCTATCTAGTGAAATAGAATATGAAAGCTTAGGTTTTACAAAATGAGAAAAACCTAATAAATAGCTAATCAAGCGGCCAGTGACTTGTCTCGCAATATAGGAAACTTCTGGGCAAAACTCATAATTTTTCAAACTCTTCATTAAACTCGCGGATACAGTGGCTGTCGATCGACGCACAATGTGTACCGTCGATTGATGTCTTTTATAAAATCTGACTCTGACTCTGACTTTAGTTTTCAAGACTGCATTCTTCAATGCTCTAAAATGATCCAAAAGCTTTAATTGCCTCCAACGAATACATGAACCTAAAAAGACTAATACAACTAGAAAGGCATATAAAGCACTCTAGAAACGTATACATATATCATGGGTAAAATGGATAAAATCCATGACATATTAATAAAGCTGTTGATCTCACCAATTCTGACGCAGAAGAGGAAGATCAGGAATCACTAACTAGTGGTCCTGGCGCAGTCGGTCCTAGGTCCGTGGCCGACTGCGTTTCTCCAGAAACGTATACATATATTAAGAGTAGGACACATGCTTTTCTTATTTTATTGTTGGTGTTAGTGTTTTTCATTTCTTAAGGCGTTCCAAGTTTTGTATGAATGCCTTGAGCTTTTTAAAACTATTATACTCCTACTTCATTTCTTGTATTAAATGTGAGAAACCCCTTCCATTCCCCCCCCCCCAAGAAACCTATATATATCAACTAAAAATGCATATAAAATACTCCAGAAATGTATATATATATCATGAATAAAAATAGATAAAATCCATGACATATCAATAATCTGTTGATGTCAGTGATTCTGAGGCAGAAGAGGAAGTTCCGAAATCACCAGCTAGTGGTCCTCAGTTCGAGGCCAGCCGCGTTCCTCCACATCGCAGTTGCTAGCTGAGATTCTAGGATCATTTCTTAGGAATAAGACACGTGCTTTTCTTATTTTATTGTTATGTTAGTGTTTTGCATTTCTAAAGATGTTTCAAGTTTTGTATGGATTCCTTGATCTTTTTAAAACTATTATACTCCTACTAAAGTTCTTTTTTTTTAAAGTGAGAAAGCCCCTCCCATCCCCTCCCCCACCTAAAATCTAAATTCTATATCAAAATGACTGAAAATCATTTGAATGGAGGAAGACTAAATTCAAAACTGGAAACTGCGAAAGATAATGTTTTAATTTTGTTGGTATTTATTTAAGATAAACAATTACTTTTATTCAGTTATATATTATTAGAAAACAAAAGCTAGTGACCAAAATTTAAAATATACTATTTTGCTCCCGTCCTACTTTCTTTGCCTTCAATAAACCATTTGGATCTAATTTTCTTGTTCACATTTCGAACTTACTAACCTTGCACCAAATCTACTTTCGGTTTGATATGGACTTTTTCCAAATTTAATTAGAGTCTTTAATTTACGTAGCTGCCTTCTTTTTAGAGCTGACCGGTAGGGATGTAGTCTTAACCTCTTAAATTTTTTCTCATAGAAAAATAAGTAGAAAATGCTACCAAACCAAGTTATTTTGATAGGAAGGGTTTTAATTTGTTTATTTTGGTGAGTAGGTTGTGTTTTAGACAAAAAAAAGAAAACAAAGACATTGTCCATTAGACTAATACCAAAATATAACTGTCTCATTGGGCTAATATTTTCGTAATTGCCTATTATAACCCTAAATTAACTTAATTAATTGTTGGAGGAGGATTGAGCATCTCTCCACAAGGCCCATCGAATAACAGGCTTCGGCCCATCTAAAGTTCGACTGAAGTACGATCGAAAGAAGGATCAAGCTAGAAGTCCGAACGACCGGTCTACTTGGGTAACCGGTTGATTAGGTCGATTTAAACCGGTTTCCACGAATGATTGCTAGCTCGAACCCCATTAAACACGAGCTCGATCTTGGTCCTTTAAGACGAGATTTAGGGCGAACGAAGCAGAAGAAAGGACTCGGAGTATAAAAGGACGAGGGGGGGAGAAAGAGAGAGGGATCCGAAAATTGAGACAAGAACAATGACGGCAAGATTTAGGGTTTTACCATCGATCAAACCTCTTTGTAACCCGGCCGGACTTTCATAAAGTTCCGACCTTTGTTCTTTCCTTGAATCTTTCTGTAAACTCCTCTTATTTTCAACTCTGATTAATAAAACGCCTTCGAAGAACCCACAAATCGAGTTTAGTTTTCCAGTCAGTCGACCGTACAAAACTCGGATTCAACATTTGGCGCCCACCGTGGGGCCTTACGAAGTAGCGTTAACGAAATCAGTATGCCTCCCGACGATTCTCAAACCGACGACGCACCGGCGCAGGGACAAGTCGCCGCGACTCCGGCGGCCGATGATATGATGCAGCGCATCATGAACCACCTCCAACGGCAAGAGGAAACCAACAGAGTCATGAACGAGCGATTGACTGCACTTGCTGCTGCTCTCGCCGCGACAGACGGTGACACCAGAGACACGGAAACGGCGAGACGTTGACTTCTTTTTACCTCAACGAATCCGACTCCCGCCGGAGCCGGTCCTGCAGTTGGTGGCGCAGCTAATGAAACTGACCTTGCCGGTCAAATGACCGACGGACTGGACGCAGCCACCAAGTCCCAGATTGATGAGTTGAGAAAATCGATGAAAGATATTCACTCTAAGATACACCATGTCACAACGTCCGCCCCAGAGATCGAACGCATCCTCGCTACCACGCTGAAGAACCCGTTCACGAAGCGGATTACGGATACCAAAATCAAGAAAATCAACAAGCTCCGTCTCCCGACGTACGCCGGCGAAACAGTTCCGACGGACCATGTGACAGCGTTCAACATAGCGATAGGGAGGACGAATTTCTCCGACGAAGAGAAAGACGCGGGCTTCTGCCAACTTTTCATCGAAAGCCTCTCCGGACCGGCGCTTACCTGGTTCTCGCGACTGACCGAAGGGTCAATTGACAACTTCCACGACCTATCTGCGCAGTTTTTGAAACATTGCATTATGTTCACTCGCCAAGAAACAACCTCGGCAGACTTGTGGAAGATGTCGCAATAGGCCTCCGAAAGCCTCAAGGATTTCATGGAAAAGTTCAAGAAGGTGGTGACACAGATTGAGATCCCCGACCAAACAGCCGTCGAAGCTCTACGAAATGCGTTATGGATACACTCCAAATTTAGAGACAATCTCTACTCCAATCCCACGATCTCCCTCCAAGACGCCTTAATTCGCTCCCAAAACTTTATCCGACTGGAAGAGGACAAGCGATCGTTCATCAAAAAACAAAACGAGCTAAAGCAAGCGGCCTTGAAGGCAGCCGAAGGACACCCCAAACCTAGGCATCACACATCCTACAGCAAACCGGATAAAAAGAAAGGCCTCGTCAACGCCATCCCAGATGAAAAACAGCCGGACCCAGCATTGGCCGTTCGCGGACAGCGGAGCAACAAATGGACATTGGAAGTCGACGGAAAAAAGCAGGCCGCCTGAACGAATCCGGCCAACAGTGCGTACGACGCAACCAAGTGGTGCGGATACCACAAAGCGTACGGACATGAGACAAAGGAATGCAATCATCTCAAAAACTTCCTCATGACGAGTTTCGTCGAGAAGCACGCTCATCCCGAACCTCCGAAGCAACATCCCATGGCGAATGCAAAAGGCACGGGAAAGAGCAAAGACAGGAAGGCTAACGATCGCAGCAATTCGGCCGATCGATCTCCCCCAAAGGAAGATATCACCCCTTCAAATGAAGACGAGTCTGGATCCGACGAAGAGAAACCCACATCCCGTCAGAAGATCTTTACAATCAGGACAACTCCTGCGCTCTCCCTGACCGACGATACATCGGCGAAGGAGGGACAATCTGATTCATCTACCTCAGAGAACACGCAGGATGACGACCTGGGATTACAAAACGATCTGCGTGACTCTCTCAAACGAAAGAACGCGAAACTGAACATTGAACCTTCTCCGGAAAACCCGCAGCGGACGATCGCAATTTCGAAAATCAAGAAACTGAATACGCTGGACGCTCGCCATCGCCTGGACGCTAAGAAACGCGACTTTCGATCAATAATCAACTCGCGTGTTGGCGACTTGCGCAACAAGCTCAATCGATCAGCCGGCGCCAAGAGTAACGAAACAACGGAGGATCTACGTGCGCAATTGAACGATGCCCGATTGAAGCGCTCTGACTCGCCCAAGCTGTTAAACGTGATCTTGGGAGGATCACCTCCCCATATCGACTCAGTCTGTTCAGTTAAGGACTTCCGCCGGAGAGCAGTCACTGCACAGAACCGATGCACCGTATGGGAAAACGTCCCCCAGATTACCTTCTCCGCTGAAGACGCCAAAGGGGTTCACATGCCCCATAACGATTTCCTTCTCATCGAGCTAGGGATTGGTGATTGCGAGGTAACAAAAGTCCTCATCGATACCGGGAGTTCGGTCGACCTCATCTTCAAAGAAACTCTTGAGAAGATGAGGATCGACCTCCGCTCAATCAAGCCTTCCGCACGATCCTTGACAGGATTCAATGGATCATCAGAAACGATGCTCGGCACCATACGTTTGCGAGTCCACGCTCATGGCGTAAACAAGAACGTCAAGTTCTCGATAATCGACGTAAAAACTCCATACAACGCGATTCTCGGAACACCGTGGATCCACTCGATCAATGCAATTCCGTCAACTTATCACCAATGCATCAAGTTCCCCGATACGGACGGTTGAATAGTCACTCTGCGTGGATATCAGGCAGCCGCCCGCGACCTCCTCGTTGCGGAAATAAAGCTCCGCCGATCGCCCTGCCACGTGAATGCCATCACTAGACCAATTCAAAAAATCGTCCCTATCAAAGAGGAGATCCTGGAGGTACCCATTGATGGAGACGACCCAAGCAAAATCGTCCGAATAGGCGCTCAACTGCCGACCGATACGAAAGACATGATCATTTCTTTCTTGAAGGAAAATGCATCAACTTTCGCTTGGACAACCGCCGATATGAAAGGGATAAGCCCTTCCATTACGACTCACGATCTGAACGTCGACCCAACAATAAAACCAGTTCGACAGAAAAGAAGAAAGTTGGGACCCGAAAGTTCAAAAGCAGTGAACGAAGAGGTCGACCGATTACTCAGCGCATGGTCGATCGAAGAAGTCAAGTACCCCGAGTGGTTAGCAAACCCCGTCGTGGGAAAGAAGAAGAACGGGAAATGACGCGTATGCATCGATTTTACCGATCTAAACAAAGCATGTCCGAAGGATAGCTTCCCCCTCCCGCATATCGATCGTCTAGTCGAATCAACGGCCGGAAATGAGTTGTTGTCGTTTATGGATGCCTTTTCGGGATACAACCAAATCATGATGCATCCTCATGATCGGGAGAAAACGGCATTTATCACGGACGTATGAACATATTGCTACAAATTCATGCCCTTCGGACTCAAGAACGCTGGCGCAACCTATCAGCGTCTGGTCAACAGAATGTTTGCCGACCGATTGGGAGATACAATGGAAGTCTACATTGATGACATGATGGTAAAATACCGCCGGGCGACCGACCACCTAAGTCACCTGATTGACTGCTTTCGAACGCTGAACGAATACGGCATGAAGCTCAATTCAGCCAAGTGCACGTTTGGAGTCACGTCTGGTGAATTTCTTGGTTACATCGTGACACAAAGGGGGATCGAGGCAAATCCGAAGCAAATCTCTGGCATCCTGGATCTACTGATTCCCAAAAACAGTCGAGAAGTGCAAAGGCTAACGGGACGAGTGGCAGCGCTTAACCGATTTATCTCGCGGTCGACCGAAAAATACCTCCCTTTCTACAACTTGTTGTGCGGCAATAAGAAGTTTGTTTGGGACGAGAAGTGTGAAGAGGCGTTCAACCAACTGAAACATTACCTCACCACACCGCCCGTACTAGCTAAACCAGAAAAAGGAGATACGCTTTACCTTTACATCGCAGTCTCCTCGATAGCCGTCAGTAGTGTCCTCTTCAAGGAAAATCGCGGTGAACAGCACCCAATCTTTTATACAAGCAAGCGGATGACCGACACCGAGACGCGATACTCAACCCTCGAAAAGATGGCCCTGGCGGTCATCACTTCGGCAAAAGCTCAGGCCCTATTTCCAATCTCATTCGATCATCATCTTGACCAATCAACCGTTTCGCACAATCATGCAGAACACCAACCAGTCGGGTCGATTGTCGAAATGGGCAATCGAACTCAGCAAACACGACGTCACGTACCAAGGCAAGCCGGCCGAAAAATAGCAAGTTCTAGCCGATTTTATCATCGAGCTTCCCCCAGAACTCGAGCAGGATCTTGTCTTGCCAATGGGCATTTGGATACTACACGTCGACGGATCATCCTCGACGAAAGGATCCGGAATCGGCGTCCAGCTGCAATTGCCAACGGGCGAACTGATTCGCCAATCATTTCGACTAGATTTCAAAGCGCCGAACAATGAAGCAGAGTATGAATCTCTCATTGCCGGCTTACCCCTCGCCGAGGCTGTTGGTGCCAAGCAAGTCCATGCATACTGCGATTCTCAGTTAGTCGCTAATCAATTCAACGGAGACTACGACGCAAAAACGACCGCATGGATGCATATCTCCGCATAGTTCAAGACCTCGCCCAAAGGTTTGAATCTTTTGAACTAACGAAAATCCCTCGCGGAGAGAACGTTTGTGCGGACGCTTTAGCCGCACTCGGAAGTAACCTTCGCGATCAAGTTAGCCGGACGATACCCATTCAGCATATCGACCGACCGAGCATTTCGCCTCCTTTGGAAGAAGGCGCAATCATATCGTCGATCGCCAACACAGGCGCTATGGAAATCGATGAGTCAACCGACGACACGAACGCGCAGCCCCCCGATTGGAGGATCCCTTTCCTCGCTTATTTAATCCGAGGAACGCTACCAACAAAAAAGTGGGAAACGCGCCGACTGAAGGCCAAATGCTCAAACTACGTCGTAATGGAAGGAAAACTTTATCGCCGAACAGCCAATAATGTCCTTCTCACATGTATCCATGGCGAAGAAACTCGTTTGGTCATGGCCGAAATCCACGATTGTGCAGGTGGAAATCACTCCGGCGGACGAGGACTAGTCCTCAAGATTAAGAGTCTCGGACACTTCTGGCCAACCATGGTCTCTGACTTCGAAGCGTACGCTCGAAAGTGCGATCAATGTCAATGACACGCTTCGAACATACATTCGCCCACCGAGCTGTTGCGAACAACAGCAGCGCCATACCCGTTTATGCGATGGGGGATGGATATTGTTGGCCCCTTACCCAATTCTAGGCAACGCAGATTCGTTCTCGTCATGACAGATTATTTCACCAAGTGGGTAGAGGCGGAAGCTTTCATCCACGTCACTGATAAAGAAGTGCAAAACTTCGTCTGGAAGAACATCATATGCCGACACGGTCTCCCGTATGAAATAATCACCGACAACGGTTCCCAGTTCATTTCGCACAATTTCCGCGGCTTCTGCGATAGATGGGCGATCCGCCTTAACACATCGACCCCCCGATACCCACAGAGCAATGGATAGGCTGAGGCAACAAACAAGACGATCATCGATGGGATCAAGAAACGTCTTGATCTTAAAAAAGGACATTGGGCAGACGAACTCGATGGAGTCCTTTGGTCCCACCGAACGACTCCGCGAAGTGCGACCGGTCAAACGCCCTTCTCACTGGCCTACGGAGTCGAAGCAATGGCCCCGGCGGAAGTCAACGTCACTAGTCTACGCCGAGCAAAGATGCCTCAAAACGCCGACCTCAACAAACACATGATGCTCGACGCCCTCGACGCGATCGAAGAACGACGAGATAAGGCTCTCCTGCACATTCAGAATTATTAACATCTCGCCGAAACCTATTACAACAGGAAAGTACGAGCAAGACCATTGGAGCTCAATGATTTCGTACTAAGGAAAGTGTTCGAAAATACTAAAGAATGGAAAGCCGGAAAACTTGGAGCCAACTGGGAGGGGCCTTACAAGATAATTGAAGTCATTAAACCAGGAGTATATCGATTGGACACATCTTCCGGAGAGCGATTACCACGGTCTTGGAATGCCTCGAATCTCCGTAAATATTATTCCTAAGTCAAAACTGGCGATCGTACGTCAAAAAAAAAAAAAAAAAAGGGAGGGGGGCAGCTGATCGATAACACGTTTATCCATTCCACCACGAAGGGAAACGATCGACCCCACAAAAAAAAAAAGACCGAGCGATTGATATCACGTTTGTTATTCCTCCGGGAAGATAAATGATCACTCGCCCGGCCAACTCGAACTACGAATGGCTTGATCCCTCTCTCGGGGGTACGTAGGCAGCCTCTCACGAGGTCCAGCTATAACTTAAAAAAAAAAACAAACAAACACGCTCTACTCCGATCGCGTCGTCTCAACGACAGCAGTTGACAGAATAACACTCAAGTCTGTTTTATCGATCGGAAAACGAGATCCAAGGCTTCTTGACTGACCAATCTCGGCCACTCGTCAATTACCCTCACGCGTTGGAGAAATTCCCAACAAAGAGAATGGACGATCGATATCACATCTCGACAATCGATAAAACAGCAATTCGACCTAAGGCGTCTAAGGCTGGCCGACTGATGGATACCAGTGCGCACGAAGTCTTATTGATCGAAAAACGAGCTCCAAGGCTTCTTGACTGACCAATCTCGGCCACTCGTCAATTGCCCTCACGAGTTGGAGAAATTCCCAACAAAGAGAATGGACGATCGATATCACACTTCCACAATCGATAAAACAGCGATTCGACCTAAGGCGTCTAAGGCTGGCCGACCGATGGATACCAGCGCGCACGAAGTCTTATCGATCGGAAAAACGAGCTGCAAGGCTTCTATCGACAATCATATCGCATGCAAGGCTGGCCGAGCGATTTCTTCCGTCCCCTTCTCCATCCTCGAAAGACGAGCGTCCCAATCAAGCGACAATCGACCTTCAACAAAAATCGACGGATTTTCGATCGCCCATCTAATATAGGGATGAAGCATTGTAATGCCATCCTCTTAAGTAAGAATAAAAAGACTTGGGGGTCGATCAATCGTCCATCTGATGACAAAACCAATGGGGTCGATCAATCGTCCATCCGATGCTGAAGGAGATCATCGCAGTGCCTTTCTCTCAAGTTAGAAAGGAAGTGACTTAAAGCACCCAACAGTAGCCGGCCGATCGATAGGCTTCTTAAAACTGGCCGATCGATTTCCGATCGTGTGGCAATCGATCGTCATGTCAAACATGCTAAACGAGCTATTCTCAAGAACAAAACGGAAAAGCGAAGACACTGGATATTAAAAAAACTTAATCCAAAAAGTTCAACGTGAAGCGTAAAGACGACAACAACAAACCGCAACAAAGCGGAACCAAATCCAGAAAATACATCAAACAAAGGGCCGAAAGACCAAAAACACAAACGAAAAATGAAAGTAAAGCGACAACAACAGACGAGTCAAGTACTCAGCTCAACCGCGTCGGCAACCGGTCGCTCGGCAGAAACCTTCACTCCCTCGGCAGCACCTCCCTTCTCCCCGACTAGAACCTCCTCGCCAATTCCAGCAACTTCATTTTGTACCCCTCCCGCATCGGCATCGGTCGAACAGCCGACACCGCGTGAATCCAAAACAGCGGTAGTAGTCTCAACGACGGCCGTCGGAGAACGAAGAGAGACTGCGGTCGCAGAGTCAACCAACCCAAAGTTCATCCCGAACTGATCAAGGCCCTGAAACGGTCCGGAACGGGGAGGAGATAAAGAGAGATCTCGCTCCATGATTTCCTCAACATCGGCCTCCTCAATCTCTCGCCTGAACTTCTTCTCATTAAACGTCAAAGTATCCCTCATACTCTGTGGAATTTTCTGACCTCGCCTCTCTAGCACATCCAACGATTGCAAAGTCCCCAAAGCCTGAGCGTGAAAAAAGAGCTTTGTCTCAAGCTTGTCTCGGTCGACCATGTACTTCCGAAATTTGTCAAAACTCGCAGTCGCGGCTGTCATAAGACGGCCTCTCTCGGATGTAACCTCACGAATGCGACCCTGCTTCATGAAATCCACCAATTTCCTATGCTTCTCGGCCTCCTCAACCTTCTCACGCTCCAGCTGCGCAATTTTAGTTCCAGCGTTCTCCAAATCCTCTTCAAGACCATCGGCCCTCTCGATAGCCTGCTTACACTCGCGCTGATTTCGGCTTCGCTCCACAGCCATCTCTTTCACCTTCTACAAGGCGCTCTTCCGGGCCTTCTCCAACTCTGCATTTTGCGTTTTGATCATCGCCTCAGCCTTCCTAAGATCCAAGGCCATTTTCCGCATGGAAGCTCACACTCAAGGACAAGCTGGTTCTTACGAGCAGATGCCTACAAAACAAAGACAACAATGGTTATCACAGAAAAAGTATATATAAAGGGAGGGCGATCAAGACACATAAAGGAAGGGCGATCGATTGAAAGTAAAAAAAAAAAGAGAAGAAAAAATAGTACCATGGCATCCGCGCGGGCCGACTCAGCAAACGACCGTGGGAATGCAAGGTCTCCGACTTCTGGCATTTCGCGTGAGCCACCTCTGATACGGCGGGATAACTCAGCGCATGCCCCCTCATCGTTGACAAAAGCCGTATCTTCCTTGTGATGAAAGCTCCAACGCTCTGATTGGGCCAGCGGGGGCTTCCCGCTTGGCGGACCCGATCCACCCCAAGGAAGGTTACGAGAGACTGGCGCTGCAACTTCCTTAGGAGGAGGGGCAGGTCGTCCGTCATTATCCTTCGACCGCTTACTCCCGGAATCGCTAGAACGATCATCGATCGGCCTCTTCTTCTTCACTGCTGACGGATCAGTGCGATCTTCGCCAATCGAGCCCCTTGGTTAACTCTCAGAACCCGTTACCTCCGCAACCTCACGATTCCCTTCGGTAGCATCACCTGAAGGATCCTCATGAACAACTTCAGCCGCGGCAACTTCCACCTCCGAAGAGTCGGCCTTCGCTCTCTTAGACGACCTGCTCTTCTTCTTTTTCTTCTTTGAAACAGCATCAATATCACGATCAACCACCTCATCTACCGCTGAATCTTCTACCAGAGGATCGTCTCCCTCATTGGGCGAACCCCTGGCCTTCTCGTTCTCCACCTCCAACGCTGCAGCAGGATCGAAACTCTCATCACCCAGCTGGGAGTCAAGAGCTCACTGAAATTAGGATACACTCGCGGAATTTTTCCCATCAGTGGAAGTAGTAACCTCTTGCCTTTGAAGTCCTCACAGGGAATATCAGAAGCCCAATCAACTGAAAACAAGAGGACGAAGTTATACTAACAATAAATAGGAAAAACGATCGACCATTCACCACGAAAATTCAAAGGGATGCACTCAGTCAAGATATAAAAATGAAGGAAGCGGAGAAGACGAGAGAAAAGGAAGAGATGAGAAGAATAAAGTACCTCGTGAAATTCTATCATGCTGCCGACGAATCCTTCTCCGGTTGAAGTCGCCCCACACGCTCGGGTTAAGTGCAGCAACCTTCGTAACGCCTTCCCAAAATCGCTCGGGATAATCGATAGAGCCGGGATGAGGAACTGCCAAAAACAACAAAGAGAAAAAACATTTGGTCAACTATAAATTCCAACAATAGTAGCAAAGCACTGTAAACTACCAATATGGTAGTTCCATGAAGTGTGAAATCGATGGCCTGGCGGCTCTTCGAAAGCAGCCCCAACGGATTTTATATAAAAGTAAGAACGCTGCCAATGCTTGGTCTTTGTGGCATGGCCGGATAGGATATGCAGCCCCGCACGCATTTGCAGTGCATACAAATCGCATGCCTTCGGTTGTATTTGCGTCAACTCCACAAAGATCCGAACACTCATCGAAACATCCACTTCGGCCGCTATCACCGACAAAGCGACAGCAAACCTCGTTACCCCGTTCATTAACTGAGACATCGGAACATCCCGACGCATACAATACGCAGTAATCAGACGAGGGATAGGAAACCATAACTTTGAATCCCTTTCAAAGAAAGACTCATAAATGCAGTGGAAGCCTATGGGTGGAGTCCACGGACGTTGGTCAGAGCGAGGGACGACGAATGTAACGCCGTACGCCTGGTGCCCCCTCAACAGCGTAGCGACGCTATTCTCGGTAGACCAGGTAGGCAAAACATTGGCCCAATTCTGCCCCTTTATCTTGGACAGACAAACCTGACTCGACGGGATATCCGGCACATGTTCAATCACCCCGTTCACGTGGTAATAATAGCGAATCGATCGCCGACCCGTTGCGGAGGATCGCTCGGCCTCTCTGCACCCGACTTCGCGCTGTTGCGTCTCACCCTCTGCCGTGGGATCCCCTACGACGACCGGAGACCGATTAACAACACCCTCCGTCGCGTTATCATCTTCCAGATCAGCCTCCCCCGCGCAAGTCGAAGATCTCTCGACCTCGCTCTCATTCGACGGATCTTCCCCCGAATTCTCTAACCCATCCAATTCACCAATCGAATGTCGCCCATTCTCATTATCCCAAGGAGAACCACCAACATTGTTAATTCGACAAAGACCCGGAGACCGATCGATCTCACTCGCTTCCTCCAATTCATCCATCTCAACATCATCGTTCGGACACCGCCCGCTCTCACCTTCTCGGGCAGAATCATCGACGCCATCGGATCGACCGAGGTCAAGGCGAGCGTCGGACATGGAGCTTTGGAGCGCGAGATCGGGTGATAGCTTCCCCAATCAAACTCCCTTGCCTTTCTCGGCCGACGTGAATCTCTTTTTTGAAGCATTCATCGATCGCCCAGACCAAACCGCAGATCTATCTTCGACGACGAACTCTCCGCGGCGGCGAAAGCAGCAGATCCCGGCGGCGAGCAAACGTTTCTGGCGGCGAGCGAAGGGCGGTAATCGAACTCGCAATGAGCAGAAACCAAATAAAAAAAAGGAGAGAAGGGAAGGTAGGGAAAGAAAGAAGAAGGAGAAATACCTTGAGGGTGGAGAACAATAAAAGAAATGAGAGAGTGGCTTTATATTTATAAGGAAGTTCACGGAGACCGAGGTCGTCAGATAAATTAAACCTAATGGGCCTAGACATCCTTTATTATTTTCCCGCCGAAACGACTCATTCCTTCGTTTAAAGAGAAGACGAAATGAGATCGACCCGAGTCAAACCAACGACGGTTTAATTCGAGAAATTACCGGGCGAAGGCTCGAAAGTATATGTACATAAATTTCGGATCGACCGAAATCAAGTAAGGGAGCATAAAAACGGTCGTCAGCCGCAAGCGTAGATAACCTGAGCCTGTCATTCTCGAAACCAACTCATCACAATCCGCTTCCAAGAAATTGAGCTCCTTGCAAACGGACTAGGGGGGACTTACTGTTGGAGGAGGATTGAGCATCTCTCCACAAGCCCCATCGAATAACAGGCTTCGGCCCATCTAAAGTTTGACTGAAGTACGATGGAAAGAAGGATCAAGCTAGAAGTCCGAACGACCGGTCTACTTGGGTAATCGGTTGATTAGGTCGATTTAAACCAGGTTCCACGAATGATTGCTAGCTCGAAAGCCCATTAAACACGAGCTCGGTCTTGGGCCTTTAAGACAAGCTTTAGGGTGAACGAAGCAGAAGAAAGGACTGGGACTATAAAAGGACGAGGGGGGAGAAAGAGAGAGGGATCCAAAATTTGAGACAAGAACACTGACGGCAAGATTTAGGGTTTTACCATCGATCGAACCTCTTTGTAACCCGGCCGGACTTTCATAAAGTTCCGACCTTTGTTCTTTCCTTGAATCTTTCTGTAAACTCCTCTTATTGTCAACTCTGATTAATAAAACGCCTTCGAAGAACCCACAAATCGAGTTTAGTTTTCCAGTCAGTCGACCGTACAAAACTCGGATTCAACATTAATGTTATAATAAATTATTTCAGTTTATTATTTATTATATATATTAACAATAGAAAAGGGAAAAATTCTCAAATCATCGAAACCTAATCCTATTTTCTCCTCTCGAGTCGCATCTCCTTTGTATCACCTTCATGTCTCTACTATCTCGTCGAGCTCGGAGCCATCCAAAATGGCTCCTCCGTCTCTTCCGTCTGTCAGAATCTATCTCCACGGCGTTCTTCTCCGGTTTATATTTTTGGTAAGCTCCTTTACATTCAAAAGCTTTGTTTCCTTGAAATCGAAGTCACCGAATTTTTATTTTCTCTGGCCTAATCTATTCTTAATCCCTTCTTCTCCCATAATATTCGCAGGTTATGTCATCACGAGTCAACTGGACACCGTCTCAAATCTCTCTGCGTCCGACATAAGTCTCTTCTCCTCCGGCTTAATCTCGTCGGCTCAAGTGTACTCTCTTTGTCTCCGGCGCGATCTCTTCTTCAGTTCTCTCCCACCCATGTCGAAGTTAACATCCACACTTCTCAGTCCTACTTTGTCTTCATGGTGTGAATTTTCTTTTATTCTTCTTTGCATGTGTTTTGATGGTTAGTCTCTGTAAAATGAAAATATATTAGTGTTTCTGTATACGTTATTGTGTTCTTGTCAATCAGTTTAAGAATGTATGGGTTTTAATAATTGTTTGTGTTCTTGTTCTGGCTATCTTTGCTTTGTTGTGTCTTGTTTCTTGATTATTATGTATGTTTGTGTTCTTTTTACCTTTCATGATTGTTTTTTTTTTTAGAACAAACTCCATGTATTATTAATTCAAAGTGAAAAGGTTAGCTTGTGAAACTAACCAGCTCAGAATTACAGAGTTTACATGGGAAAATAGAGAATGTTGTGAACGAGCTTCTTTGGCAAGGAGGTCGGCCCTTACATTGTGTTTTCTTGCAATGAAAGTAATAAAAAAATCAGAAAACGTAGAACGTGTATGATCAAATTCATTCCATTATGAGCCCAAAGTCGACCAATCTTCTTCTTCATTAATCAGCTTAACAAGCTGGAGACAGTCCTATTCAAAGGACATTTTTGTAAATCCCAACTGCAGAGCAGTTTTCATTGCACACAGCAAGATGTTAAACTCGGCGTGCAAAGGAGATAGTACTTGGTCTATCCCAAAGGAACCGTAAGTAGGTATCCCTGGTTCCATTTCGATAACACAACCACCACCGAAAAAATCAGAGTTTTTCACCCAAGATGCATCCACTTGGCATCTTGGAAAGTGTGATTCACTCTCTTCGTTTGTGTTTCTCTGTGTGGTGGTTTCTTGAGGTTGGACACGGTCTGAAATGATTTGTGCAACTCTCCATTCTTCTTCTTCCCGGGTTGCATGTTGTACGATATACGGGGGTAGGATGCTTTTGCTGTTGAAAACTTTTCCGTTTCTTGCTTTCCAAATGAACCATAAGATCCATGGAAAGAGTTTCATGATATTTTCTGGCACCCCTCTCTTCTTAGCACTGAGGAGGAGATAGTCAAAATTTTCGTATAGTGATTCACTCGGGAAACCCCCGTTTCCGTCGGTATGTCATATAATGCTCATGTATGAAGTGCCGGTGGGCATAGAAAGAGAAGGTGATTGGTAGTTTCATCGCGCTCACCACACCTGGGGCAGGTATGATCCCTCCCATAGTGTCTATCCACAAGCCGACTACAAGTGGCTATGCATTCGGAGATTGCCTGCAAAGGAAGTGTTTTATCTTTCTTGTCATTTTCAACTTCCATATCAGCGCTTTTAAAGGGTTGATACTAGGCTCCGAACCTACATTGCTAACTCGTAGCTCTTCTTTTAATTGGGAAGCTAGCTCATAGCCGGACTTTCTAGTGTACATACCTGATTTCGTATAAATCCAACAATACCCATCTTTTTGTCATTATGACTAGTCCTTATACTCTGTATTAACAGGATATCTCATGTGTCAATCAAGGAGTGGAGAATATCGAGTCTCCATTGCTTTGTATCCTGGTCTATCAGATGTTTAACAAGAAGGTTTGGGTCTCTGTGAAGCCGACGTCATTTGCTGCTCGTGCCGGAATCGATGGTATCCATGGGTCTAGCCATACTCGAGTGCTCTCTCCTGTTCCTATGGTTTTTCGCAGTCCTTCCCTAAGGATATCTTGTGCTGCCAGCATACTCTTCCATCCGAAATATGGGGAGTTTGATGTTTCTACATCCATAGGGCTGGTGTAGCGATAACATCTGCCTTTCAAGATCCGGGTTTGGAGGGAATTCGGGTGGTGGAGTAAACGCCACATCTGTTTTGCTATTAAGGCTACGTTAAAATCATGAAGATCTCTGAACCCTACTCCCCCTTTTCAAAGGAAATTCATATCTTTTCCCATGCGATCTAGTGTAGTCCCTTGTTGTTTGCTTTTGTACTCAACCAGAACTTCGCAATTGTGGGAACCAAAATTCACCCCTGTCGATTTTACGTAAATTTAGGAACTTAGGGAAAACCCTAATTTCCCAGAGGACCCGTCTATCTGCGGAACCGCACACAAGCAATCAAGTAAAGGACGAAAATAAGTAAAAGATAATAAAAACGAGATTGAGAGCAAGAAGGATCTTATTCCGAATTCTGCGTAAGAGTGGTACAACTAGAGTAAGCCTTGGCTACAAGAGCTGTCGGCGAGTTCCCTAGTTCTACCAACCTAAGACTGAAAACCCTAGTTGAGACGCAGCTCGATAACAAAAAAAAAAAACATAAAGTTTCCTAATGCTAAGTTTGGTGGTGAGAGCTCTGAAAAATCATCCTTATGCTATGTCCTTGGCCATCTACTTATATACTCTATCCTTAGGCGGTTTAGTTCTTCCTTTTTGCCCAGATTTGAGTTTATCGGGAATCTTCCATTTACCTCAATCTTTCCACTTTTCTTGCGGATATCTTCTATTTATCTTCAAACTTGACATTTATCTTCAAATTTGACATTTATCTTCTTTCTGCGAGTAAATCGTCAAACCATTATTGTATCTTTGGGCTGGACTTCGTTTAAAGTCGCAAGTGAGCTTTTATCTCGTTTTAAGACGGCCCGAGCCGTTTTACGATAAAAACCGTTTTACGATTTTAGACGAGATCATTTCCTGATATGATGCCGTTTCTATAAGATTTCTCGAGTTAATCGTATAGTTTGAAAATGTACGATCTTCCGACTAATCATTGCTGTTTTATACGATCTTCCTGAATTCATACGAGAAAAGAAGACTTTTACGATTTTTATCGTGAAACTCGAATGGCGTGACGTATCAAGATGAAATGAGAGACGTTTCGACCATGGTTCAGAGCATGATTGAACCGAAGGACGTATGCCTTACGTCAAGGATGCGGGGGAGCAAGGCTCGGGACGGTCAGCTCGACGTATGACGAGCCGAACCGGGTTGGTTCAGCTCGCCATACGGTGAGCTGGTCCGCGACAAACCAGTTCGCCGTACGGTGAGTTGAACCGTCTGGTTCGGCTCGTCGTACGTTGAACTCGTTCGGTCAAACCTGCTCGCGATTTAAGGCGGATGAGTTTTTTTTGCAGTTTTTCGCTTAACTTGGGAAATCGTGTAATCGGCGATTGTTTCGTTTGTTTTTCCGAGATTACAATCTCTAAGTTTTCCGCGGATTTCCTTTGTTCAGAAAGTCCTTAGAATTTTATAAAACAATTTCTCGTGTTCTATAAAACGTATTGTTATTTTTGCGGAAAGTTTTGGTAATTGATTCTGTCGTACCGATTTTGACCCCAACAGTTAGCCCCCCCAACTCGTAAGAATTGTGGAGTTCTTGCGAGCGGTTTGAACTTGTTTTGCAAGTTTGGTAGAGTTAGGCGGAACTTAATGGCCAAAAGTTGAAAGGTGAATAGTAAAACTTTTCTTATAAGTATGTGGAGTAAGTTTTCAAATTCTTTACTCACTTTTTTCCACAACTTTTTAAAGGTTCAAATTTTTTTTCTCTCCTCCTTTCTCTTTGAATTTCTCTGTCTTTTGATTGTTTAACATGTCTTCCGGATGGAGAGCTTCAGAGTTTTCTCATGCGTAATCTTTGAAACAAGTTATCTTGTTTACGTCAAGATTGATAGTGCATCGGTGGAGGAAAGTTGCATTCCTTCGTTCAGGAACGAATGGGCGACAAAAGGTTACTTGAAGACCTTGAGTCGGTTATGAGCCTTCTTCGCGTTATTATTATTATTATTATTATTATTATTATTATTATTATTATTATTTTTCCCGTTCTAATCTTTGTGTACGATTTGTGCTTTGCAGCGTCTACCCCCCTTATGCTGTTACTTGAAGACCTTGAGTCGGTTATGAGCCTTCTTCGCGGCGGTCTGATTTATTGGGGACACTTTTCTCCGAAGAGAGTTCCTCGCGCTGTCGCCTATTACTCTTCTGGTTTTTCCCAGAACGATCGCGTCGAGATTGAGGAGGACGAAGATGAGGAAGCGAGGGAGAGATCAAGATCCCCGCATGAGAGAGATGTTCCGATTGGTCAAGACTGATGGTTTGACGAGGATATTAATATTTAGGATCATATCCACTTCTTGGCACCCTCGTCCGATATTGAGCCGGCCGAGACGTCGTCCAAGATACCAGCCGATACGCCGTTTGCGAAGGCGTCGAGACGTTTCAACAAGGTCTGTTGTTATTTACCGATTTTTTATTTGTTTTACATGTGACCGGATTTTTTGACACAATACTTCTCTTATTTTTCAGGGTCTTTGCTTAATGAGCGAAGCGGTGAGCGCAAGTGATGCGGAGATTCGTAAGGCTGATTCTAGGGCTAAGCCGGCGGAGACGGAGGCTGCTCGTCTCAAAGAAGAGATCAACGCCAACTTCTCTCGCGCCCAAGATTTAGCTAGAAGGGAGACTGCCCGTGTGAGGGAGGAGTACGAGGCCGATTCTCATCGTGTCCTTGAGCTTTCTGACTCGAGAGTTCATCGCGCCCATAGAGCAGGCGAGAGAGAAGTTACTGCAGAGATGATGGCTCATCGTGAACGGTTTGTGCCTCAATATGCGGAGTTTAAGGACTCACAAAGGGCCAATGGTGATTACCGCGAATGATGTGGCGTAGTTGGCGGTTTGCATCTTACCCAGCATGTGGACTATTTGTATGAGGCGGAGTTTGCCAAGCAAAAAGCGCGCTTGGCTAAAGAAGAGAAGAAGAAAGCCGAGTTCCAAACCCCGAGGCGCAAATGTGGGAGCAGTGGAACCCCATTGTAGTATTGCCGGATTCAGTCGAGGTTGGGCCAGAGATCCCAGATGTGAATGGGCGAGGTTAATCAGCCGTGGATTGATGTTAACGCCGGCCAAAGCTTGGCGTCTAGGATCTTCCACTTTGACAATTTATTTTTTTGTTGTTGTATGATGTTATTGGAATGTTTATCGGGACTGGCAGTTGGTGGCTTTGAATCCCTGCTGCTAGGCGCGTGTGTAGAACGAAAAATATTAATAAGAATATTTTCTAAGTATGAAATCTGTGTTTCGTTTTAGATGTAGAGGGAAGAGTACGAGTTGCCGTCTCGCATCTAACCAGGTTTTCGACGAAAAGATTGCAATAGCCCGCGTCTTTTTCGTGATCCTTGAGCTTGGCTCGTCCCATGGTGATCTGGAAGGCCTGCAAGTGCGCTTTAGGATTGGTCGTCTCGTCGTAGGTTGGCACTCTGAGCTTTCCAGGATCGGGTAGCTTGACCTCGGTGATACGAGCCGTGAAAGGCGTTTTCCGAGATTTGTATAGCAGCCGATCGATTTCGGGCGCGGTGCTGGTAGCATGGGGAATTTGAGACTTCACCGCTTTTACCGCCGCAGCAGTTTTAGTGATGTAGTCGCGGAGATCGCGAATCTCTGTTAGATCGCCAGCAGTTTCCCGACCTCGTTGGTGTTTGCTGCAAGTAACTCAAGATCGTTCCTCGGCCGTTTTTGTGCGTTGCACGCAGTAGAGTTCTTCCTCGTCCTCAGTAAGAGAATGCTCGGGAGAGGATTCCGGCTGAGGGCTGCGATCTTTCCTCCTCCTCGGATGGATTTCTGCATCTTGATCCGACGGATCAGATTGTTCGCTTGTTTCCAGGTTAACCCTTTCGACACCGTCTTCTTCGGTCTCCTTTCTGCGAGTAGGAGATTTGTGTGATTCGATCAGCGTCGCGTCAGGATCATCCTTTCAGGAGTTTTGCTTCGGCAGATTTCCCTGCTCGGTTCGGGGGAGATCCATAGGAGTCCTGAAATGAAGCTTTCTTCCGTGGATCCTAGTAGTTCCGCGGGGGTGAATTGCCTCGGTTTTCGCAGTTAAGGTTTCTACCAGTTTTGCGAGTGAACCAATGAGCTTTTCTTGTTCCTCCGACTTCTTGTTGAAATCGGAGAGCATCTTCTTGAAGGCCTCGGTGTTAGCATTCGCGTTTACCCCGAACACATCTGGAGCTGGAGTATTGTCAATGTTGTCACTATCGACGCGGGTTGGTTGTTCTTCTGTCATCGTTCTTGATCGAGCATGCTGCAGCTTGAATGTAAGATAAATCCGACCCCCCCCCCCACCTCCTTCTAGCGCCAAATTGTGGGAACCGAAATTCACCCCTGTCGATTTTTCGTAAATTTAGGAACTTAGGGAAAACCCTAATTTCTCAGAGGACCCGGCTATCTGCGGAACCGCACATAAGCAATCAAGTAAACGAAGAGAATAAGTAAAAGATAATAAAAACGAGATTGAGAGCAAGAAGGATCTTATTTCGAATTCTGCATAAGAGTGGTACAACGAGAGTAAGCCTTGGCTACAAGAGCTGTCCGAGAGTTCCCTCATTCTAACAACCTAACACTGAAAACCCTAGTTGAGACGCAGCTCGACAACAAAAAACGGAAAGTTTCCTAATCCTAAGTTTGGTGGTGAGAGCTCTGAAAAATCGTCCTTATGCTCTGTCCTTGCCCTTCGGCTTATATACTCCATCCTTAGGCGGTTTAGTCCTTCCTTTTTGCCCAGATTCGAGTTTATCGGAAATCTTCCATTTATCTCGATCTTTCCACTTTTCTTGTGGAAATCTTCTATTTATCTTCAAACTTGACATTTATCTTCAAACTTGACATTTCTCTTCTTTCTGCGAGTAAATCGTCAAACCGTTATTGTATCTTTGGGCTGGACTTCGTAAAAAGTCGCAAGTGGGCTTTTATCTCGTTTTAGGACTGTCCGAGCAGTTTTGCGATAAAAACTGTTTCACGATTTTAGACGAGATCGTTTCCTGATACGATGCCGTTTCTATAAGATTTCTCGAGTTAATCGTATAGTTTGACAATGTATGATGTTCCGAGTAATCGTTGCCATTTTATACGATCTTCCTGAATTCTTATTAGAAAAGAAGACTTTTACTATTTTTATCGTAAAATTCGAATGGCGAGACTGATCGAGATGAAAAGAGAGACGTTTCGACCATGGTTCAGAGCATGATCAACCGAAGGATACGGGGGAGCAAGGATCAGGACGGTCAGCTCGACGTACGACGAGCAAAACCGGGTTGGTTCTTGACCGTCCTGAGCCTTGCTCCCCCGCATCCTTTACGTAAGGCATACGTCCTTTAGTTCGATCATGCTCTGAACCATGGTCGGACCGAACATGCATAAACCCGCATCCGCCGTAAATCGCGCTTGTTTCGTTCGTTTCGTTTGTTTTTCCGAGATGACAATCTCCATGTTTACTGCGGATTTCCTTTGTTTAAAAAGTCCTTAGAATTTTATAAAACAACTTCTGATGTTTTATAAATGTACTTTTATTTTTGCGGAAAAATTTGGTCATTGATTCCGTCGTACCGATTTTGACCCCAACAGCAATTGCTCCTTGTAGCTTGGAAATAATTTCTCTGGATAGTAAGAAGCAAGACATTACATACGTAGGCAGTGCTTGAGCGACGGATTTTAAAAGGACTTCCTTACCTCCCTTGGATAAGAATATTGCTGTTTTATAAAACTCAAAGTCAAAATCGGTACGACGGAATTAATAACCAAAACTCCCCGCAAAAATACAAAAGGAACAGTTTTATAAAACCCGAGGAGTATTTTTATAAAACTCAAAGTCATTTATAAAACTCACAGACCGTTTTATAAAACTCGAAAGGACGTTTTATAAAACCCGAAGATCGTTTTATAAAACTCAAGGATCGTTTTATAAAACTCAAGGATCGTTTTATAAAACTCAAGGATCGTTTTATGAAACTCGAGAAGCCGTTTTATAAAACCCGAAGATCGTTTTATAAAGCTCGATAATCGTTTTATAAAACTCGAAAGGCCGTTTTATAAAACCCGAAGATCGTTTTATAAAACTCGAGAATCATTTTATAAAACTCGAAAAGCCGTTTTATAAAACTCGAAGATCGTTTCATAAAACTCGAAGATCGTTTTATAAAACTCGAATATCGTTTTATAAAACTCGAAGATCGTTTTATAAAACTCGAAGATCGTTTTATGAAATCCGAAGATCGTTTTATAAAACTCGAGAATCGTTTTACGAAACCGCAAAAAACCGAAACAGCCGTAAAACGCGAACTAGTCACAACTAGTTCGCCCATGGGCGAACTAAGCCAAGCAAGCTTAGTTCGCCGATGGGCGAACTAAGAGACACTCTACTAGTTCGCCCATCGGCGAACTAACCCGGCCCGGCTTAGTTCGCCGATGGGCGAACTAAGAGATACTCATCTAGTTCGCCCATCGGCGAACTAAGAGATGCTCTCTAGTTTTCCCATCGGCGAACTAAGCCGGCCCGGCTTGGTTCGCCGATGGGCAAAATAGGAGGTACTCAACTAGTTCGCCCATCCGAACTAAGCCGGCCCGGCTTAGTTCGCTGATGGGCGAACTAGAGACTTCCCGGATATTCCGCGTCTCGATCTCCCGCATTCCCGATTCGAAACTTACGTCTTTCGACAAGGTCGCGTTCTAAACCACGGCCGAAACATCTCCCGTTCCATCTCGATCCGACTTACCGTTCGAGTTTTACGATAAAAACCGTAAAACTTCGTTTTCTCGGAAAGAACTCGAGGAAATCGTATAAAACGGCAAAGGTTAAACGAAACACCGAACATTGCCTAAACTATACGATTTATTCGAGATTTCTCGTTGAAATCATAAAAACGCGTTTTTTAATAAAAACGCCGAGTAAGTCGTAAAAAACGTGTTTTTAATAAAAAGTCGAGTAAATCGTAAAACCTTGCGATTAACTCGAGTAATTTATTAAAAACGACGTCAGATGAGGAGACGATCCCGTAAAAAGTCGGAAAACGGATTTATCGCAAAACGGCCCGGAAGGACCTAAAACGCGATAAAAACCCATCTCGCGATTTCAACGGAATCTAACCCGCCGATTTGATAACGTTTTGACGGTTTACTCGCAGGAGGAAAATAAAAGTCAAGTTTAAAGATAAAAGGAAGGTTTGAAGAAAAATAGAAGATTTCCGCGGAAGAAAAGGAAGGATCGAGAAGAATGGAAAATTCCCGATTTAGTCGAATCTGGGCGAAATGGAAAGACCGAATGACCAAGGCGAGGAGTATATAAATAGGAGGTCTAGGGCAGAAGCAAGACAGACGAAATCCAGAGCTCTCACCACCAAAACTAGCATTTAGGAATCTTTCCATTTTTCTGTTAACGAGCTGCATCTCAATTAGGGTTTCTTGTTCTTAAGTTTTCGGCTACTCTCTTTGTACCAGTTCAACGCAGATTCGGAATAAGAACCTCTTTGCTCTCGATTTTCGTTTATCTTTTAATAATTCTAAGTTTTCTTGTTATCTTAATCTTTGTTGTGCGGTTCTGCAGATAGCCGGTTCCTCTGGAAACTTAGGGTTTTCCCGAAGTTTCCTTATTTACGATTATTTGACAGTAGGTGGATTTCGACACCCACAATTGCAGACCGAGAATTTACTCTGCCATTTCGACGATCTCTAACAAAGGCAAAAACTTGGCGTTTGGAGCCACAAATCTTTTCTGGTAAGCCGAGATACATACCCATTCCTTTTTCTTTATGGATACCAAGGGTGTATTTTAGAGCTCCTTTTATCTCATGTCTGTTGGTGTCAAAATCGGTCACGACGGAATCAATGGCTAAAAGTCTCCGCAAAAGTAAAAATAAAAATACGTTTAATAAAACTCGAGAGATCGTTTTATAAAACTCGAGAAATCGTTTTATAAAAGAAGATTTCGTTTTATAAAACTCGAGAGATCGTTTTATAAAACTCGAGAAATCGTTTTATAAAAGAAAATTCCGTTTTATAAAAATCGAGAGATCATTTTATAAAACTCGAGAAATCGTTTTATAAAACTCGAGAAATCGTTTTATAAAACTCGAGAAATCGTTTTATAAGACTTGAAGAATCGTTTTATAAAACTCGAGAAATCGTTTTATAAAACTCGAACAATCGTTTTATAAAACTCGAGAAGTCATTTTATAAAACTCAAAGAATCGTTTCATAAAACTCGAGAAATCGTTTTATAAAACTCGAAGAATCGTTTTATAAAACTCGAGAAGTCATTTTATAAAACTCGAGAAATAATTTTATAAGACTCGAGAAATCGTTTTATAAAACTCGAAAAATAATTTTATAAAACTCGAGAAATCGTTTTATAAAACTGGAGAAGTCGTTTTATAAAACTCGAAAAATCGTTTTATAAAACTCGAGAAATTGTTTTATAAAACTCGAAGAATCGTTTTATAAGACTCGAGAAATCATTTTATAAATAAAAATAAATTTTCGAACAAAGAAAATTCATGGAAAACTCGGAAGATCGTTATCTCAGAAAAACGAAACAAACGTCGATTACACGATCGTCCGAGTTAAGCGCAAAAACCAAGAAAAACCGAAACCGCCGTAAAACGCTAGCTAGTCCCGACACGACTAGTCTCGTCCCAACTAGCTCGCCCAAAGGCGAGCTAAGCCAGCTGGCTTAGCTCGCCGTTGGGCGAGCTAGAAGCTTCCATAGATTGCCCAAGAGGCGCTGACTTTGCCCCAAGTCTTCTTATCGCCTAGCTCGCCATACGGCGACCTGGCCAAGCTGAACTAGCTTGCCGTACGTCGAGCTGGCCATCCCGAGCCTCGATCTCCCACATCCTTGATTCAAGGCATACGTCCTTCGACACGATCGTATTCCGAATCACGGGCGAAATGTCTCCCGTTTCGTCTCGATCCGTCCTATCGTTCGAGTTTTACGATAAAAACCGTAAAACTTTGTTTTCTCGAAAAGAACTCGAGGAAATCGTATAAAATGGCAAGTTTTAACGGAACACCGAATATTGCCTAAACTATACGATTTATTCGAGATTTTTTTTTAAAAAGTCGTACAAAACGACTTTTTAATAAAACCCCGAGTAAATCGTAGAAAACCCCGAACATTGCCTAGCTTTACGATTAACTCAAGAAACCTATCTAAAAACGGCATCGTATCTGGAAATGATCTCTTCTAAAGTCGTAAAATGGATTTATCACAAAACGGCTCGGAAAGTCCTAAAATGCGATAAAAGCAACTCACGACTTTAAACGAAGTCCAACCCGAAGATACAATGACGTTTTGGCGATTTACTCGCAGAAAGAAGATAAATGTCAAACTTGAAGATAAATGTCAAGTTTGAGGATAAATAGAAGATTTCCACGGGAAAAAAGGAAAGATCGAGATAAATAGAAGATTCCCGATAAACTCGAATCGGGGCTAAATGGAAAGACTAACCCGCCTATGAAGGGAGTATATAAGCAAGAGGCATAGGGAAGAAGCAAAGGGACGAATTTCAGAGCTCTCATCTGAGACTTTTACAACTTTTCTAGACTTAGAATTTTCCAAACTTAGAAACTTAGGCTTTTTCTCGACAAGTTCGGTTTCTATGACTGGCGCTCAATTGTTAGACGAACTCGCCCAGGCAGTTCGATCTCTTGTCCAGCTCTATAAACTAAACTACGTTCGACTTGATCCTCGAAAGGGGTATGTAGGCAGCCTTTCATAAGGTTCAGTCCTAAATCAATCAAATCCTTTTCTTATCTTTTTCCGTCTTTCGTTATCGAGCTGCGACTCAACTAGATTTAGGGTTTTATGTTGGCAACTCGCTGATGGCTCTTGCGGCCGAAGCCTTTATAATTCCCTGTAAAAATCGCAACGCTCTTACGCGAATCGAAAATAAGATCAACTTTCTCTATAAAATCGTTTTATTACGGTTTTCATATTTTTCCGCATTTATTTGGTTACTTGTCGTTGGCTTTCGCAGAGATCCGGTTCCTCTGGAAAATTAGGGTTTTCCTAAGTTTCCTTATTTAACGGAAATCGACAAGTGTGAATTTCGGTTCCCACAATTTGGCGCTAGAAGGGGGGGGGGTCGGATTACTCTTACTCATAGGCGCAAAATGCTTGATGAAAACGATGTCTAGATGTATGAAAGACAGAGTCACAAGTCGCAAAAACGCTGGTAGAACAACTCCAGCAGCGATTACTCCTATAGCCAACGCTTACGCAAACGCTGTAGTACTTAATTAAATCGAAAAACCTAATCACGAGTTTTTGCCACGGGAAGAGCAACAAAACAAGTTCGCAATTTTTATCTCAGATCACTAAGGGCAACGATAAAATCTATCAAACCCCGTAGTGTTTTTCCTATTTCCGAGTTGGACAAATATCATTGCATATGGATCGAGCAAAAGACGTTTTCCGAGAATATCTCGGAAAGATAAAACTTGCTCTCCCAGAAACCGCAGAATAAACCGTAGGTTACTCGGGGGGGAAACCTAGGTTGCTCGCGGAAAAACCCTAGGATGGTTACTCGCGAGAAAAACTTTAGGTTGCTCGCGGAAGAACCCTAGGTTAGTTAGTCACGGGGAAAATCCTAGGCTACTCGCAGAATCGGGCGATACTATCCGGTTCGAAAAGACGGTGAGTTGGCCAAGAATCCCAGCTTTCCACCTTGGCGAGCTAACCAGCCTTCCAGCTCACCCAAGAGGCGCTGACTTTGCCCCAAGGGTTCTTCTCACCTAGCTCGCCATACGGCTACCTGGTCAAGATGAACTAGCTCGCCGTACGTCGAGCTAACTAGCTCGCTCTACAGCGAGCTAACCTGCCTTCCAGCTCGCCCAAGAGGCGCTGACTTTGCTCCAAGGGTTCTCACTACCCAGTTCGCCATATGGCGACCTGAGCCATTCCTCGAGCTTCTCTCTCCAGTCTCGATCGTATAGCTTCCCGTTTCGTCTCAATCGGAATTTCCGTTGAGATTTTACGACAAAAACAAATCGACTCAACGAATCGAGACTGTCTGCACCAGCTCGCCGTATGGCAAGCTGAGAGGGCTCACCCAGTTGCCCAATGGTGTGCTAAACTAAAACTCGAGTCTCTCTCTCGAGTCTTGATCGCGCTGGTCCCCGTTTCGTCTCAGTCGGAATTTCCATCGAGATTTTAAGACAAAAACTGCAAAGACTTGTTTTTTTCGTATAAGTTCGAATCAATCGTCTAAAACGGAAACGGTCGACTTAACACCAAAGTTGCCTAAACTATAAGAGAGATCTGAACTCTCTAAACGCAATCCGGTTTTACAAAACTCTGCCATGAAAAGTCGAAAACATCCAATCATAAACACGTGATTGATTTTTCGATATACAAAGCGCACCTAGTCGGTTAAGTAAAACCAGCAGTACAAAGAAACAATAACATAAACTTGGACGATGAAATCCCTTCCTCACTCCTCACTCTCGTTGGTATTTCATCGAAGACCGATTCATACAAAAGTAAGTCAAAAGACGAAGAACGAAGAATAGGCGGTTCCAAATCATCGATGAAACTAAGGCATAACTCGCAAACCGATCCAATCTCTCAGACAACTGAGAAACGATCGACGCATTTGAGCATACTCATTTCCTAAAAGAAAGAAGGAGCTAGAGACGCTGACGCCGTCTTAAAACCGACTCCCTCCTAGAAATTTTCGTAAATTAGACATACTCCAAGTCATCACCGATCCACCATGGTCTTTAATCAACCCGGATTGTCGATCATCCCAATCGTTCAAAGGAAACTCGTCTTTCTTCTTTCGCCGAACATTTTTCCTCGCATCAAGAAAACGCTTTCTATACAGCAAACTCTCACAAAAATAAGTGGAAAAATATTCGGACGATGCAACGCCTCGTCGAAATCATCCCAAAAGCAAACGACAATCTAAAAACCGTCTAAGCGCTAAAGACTGATCCAAACCGTCTGGGAAATAATCTTGAGGACTATATAGCATCTCTCGTTGCAATCATGCGTTTAGAAAATCTCTTCAAAACTTCAGGGTGAAACTCGATAATTTGCCGAAGTCATAAAGATCTTCTCAAACTTGATAAAACAAGTTTCGTATAAGAATCGAAAAATTATACGAGAAATCTTTAGGGGTCAAAACATTGCTCTCATTTTCCGTCAAATCAAGTGAGTCACGGAATAATATCAAGAACATTTGCGGCAAAAAGAAAAATCGAGAACACACAGCAGCAATAGAGAACACGTCTGTCCTTCTCGCCGACTGATCCTATTTCTGGTCATGTGATTCATTCTGTCCGAGAAACCCGCTAAAACATTTTGTAACTAGATCTCGGTGAAATAACTTTTGGTAAAACTCCGCGAGTGACTCAGAAAAAACCATCACCTAAGAATCAAAAACTAAGCGGAAAGGTTTCTCTAGAAATCTGCGGAAACATTGTTAACCCAATGCGTCGTGCCGATTTACTAAATTCATCGCCCGTTACTTACGCGAGAAATCCTTCGTATAGTCAGCATCATGTCATAACGAAGTAACTTTCGAAAGTAAACGTAACAGATTTTTCGAAAAGTACTTTCCTTATAGCGAAAACAAAGCTATACGATCCAGCACTGAGCGACTAATCTAAACTTTTCTCCCTCGCGCCACGATCTGAAACATCTCACTCTTTACCCCTTCAGTTCACGAGCATCCGCCCTCATTCCTCCTGGTTACGTCCGAGAATGAAACTACCCCGTGAACGACTCCGTACGGACTCTTCATAGAGCTTCTTAGGCTCTGTCCCCTTTGGGTAAAAAAAGAAACAACTTCCATACGAACAAAGGAAAATTTTATACGAACCTTTCATCGTATAAATCAAACCTACAACGGAAAAACATTTTCTGTAACCGCGGGCATACTTGGCATATCAAGCTCGACAAACACTACGTGGGTATTGTCCAATCACGCTTCACTTCAATGCCAAGTTTACAAACCGACTCAACCTTATCAAAAGCACGAAAGTGTCGTGGTCTAATCCTCTACCGACGACCTTGGCTGTACGGCTGAATACAACCTGCACGCCAAGCCAATGCATTCAACGGATAATGGAAACTTTTCTAAAAATCGGCTAAGTTCTTCATCCTCACGATTCGCTCTATTTCCGAAGCAAGTTGCCTACAAAACCCGACAAGTCTCGGAAAGGCAACACTTCACAAAGCACCGTAATGAAAAAGACTTTGTTTCGGGGAAACAACTTACGCGACCTTTCGGTCCTAATTGTTCTAGCACAAATCATACAACTAATTAACATCCAAACAGGAATGTATGTTTTAATTGCGAATATCCGCAAACGAACCAAAGTGTTTCTGCAAAGCAGGGTTAAGACAAAACCCCCGCAACACCGCGAAACATCTTCGAGCCCACAAACGTTTCGAACACGAAACGCGGCACACGAAATAAAAACCAACTTTCGTCACTGCAAGACGTCGCAGGCGCCCGGAGAATAGTTTTTCGATACAAATACCTTCCTCGATAAAGTCATTTCTTGGAAGACCTAACAGTCCATCCGTGACTATAAAAATATGCAAAAACTTCTTAACGTACGTATCCTTCGTGAAGGCCAAAACAACGTAAACATCTATCTCCTAAAAAGTTTGTTGCTGATCACAACAAACTCGCAACAGTCCTAAACAAACTTAAGTTATCTCGCAGAGATAGCTCTCGAACACCCGACACAAGGGTAATAGCGCTATAAAAGAAATCCAAACTTTTGGTCAGCACTTCCGGGCAACTTAGAAATTGTTTCCGGTGAGATGCTCAGTTCCAACCAGACGAATCACATAAGCCGAGAACATATCGCGGATTCTAAATCGGTATGGAATCAGGTTAAAATCGCAACAGGCAAAACGAAAGCCCACTAATCATCGCATAGCCTCAATCCGAAAGTAAACCTAGGTCTTTCCCTAAACCCAGCACACTGGTCTCTAACGTCTCAAGGCATGAATCGAGATCCTAAAGGCATGTCTCTTCGTCTATATCTAAATGCTCACTTGATTTACTAAACATCCTAAAACGAGCAAACGAACAACGCGATCCACAAAGGAAAAGGAATGTGAGACGACAACTCGCGGACCTCCCTCAATATCAACTCATATTCTTCCCTCTACATTCATACGAATAAAAACACACTCTTAAAAAACGTAAACTGATGCCATCGACATCATTATGCTCGATAATTTCTACACGACACATAACTAGACTGTAAAGGTCTCACTGCGAAACAGGTCATACAAACCTTAACTCCAAACGAACTACAAAAGGCTTGATCCCTTCAATAGGGTACTTAGGCAGCCTTCACAAGGCGCAGCCCTAATCTTAAACGCATTCCGCTTCATGGAGAATGGAAAGATCACTCTCAACAGACCTTTCCAACCATTAATTCCGCCTAACTTAACTAAAACTGGATAACCACTCGCAAGAATCTTACGCTAAAATCTCAAGATTCTAGCGAGCTGGGGGGCTAACTGTTGGTGTCAAAATCGGTCACGACGGAATCAATGGCTTTAAGTCTCCACAAAAGTAAAAATAAAAATACGTTTTATAAAACTCGAGAGATCATTTTATAAACTCGAGAAATCGTTTTATGAAAGAAGATTCTGTTTTATAAAACTCGAGAGATCGTTTTATAAAACTCGAGAAGTCGTTTTATAAAAGAAGATTTCGTTTTATAAAACTCGAGAGATAATTTTATAAAACCCTAGAAATCGTTTTATAAAACTCGAGAAATCATTTTATAAAACTCGAGAAATCGTTTTATAAAACTCGAAGAATCGTTTTATAAAACTCGAGAAATCGTTTTATTAAACTCGAAGAATCATTTTATAAAACTCGAGAAGTCATTTTATAAAACTCGAAGAATCGTTTTATAAAACTCAAGAAATCATTTTATAAAACTCGAAGAATCGTTTTATAAAACTCGAGAAGTCATTTTATAAAACTCGAGAAATCGTTTTATAAGACTCGAGAAATCGTTTTATAAAACTCGAAAAATCATTTTATAAAAATCAAAAAATAATTTTATAAAACTCGAAAAATCATTTTATAAAACTCAAGAAATCGTTTTGATAAAACTCGAGAAGTCATTTTATAAAACTCGAGAAATCGTTTTATTAAACTCGAGAAATCGTTTTATAAAACTCGAAAAATCGTTTTATAAAACTCGAGAAATCGTTTTATAAAACTCGAGAAATCGTTTTATAAAACTCGAACAATCATTTTATAAAACTCAGAAAATCGTTTAATAAAACTCTAAGAATCGTTTTATAAAACTTGATAAATCGTTTTATAAAACTGGAGAAATTGTTTTATAAATCCAAAGAGATTTCCAAACAAAGGAAATCCGTGGAAAACTCGGAAGATCGTTATCTTGGAAAAATAAAACAAACGTCGATTACACGATCGTCCGAGTTAAGCGCAAAAACCGCGAAAAACCGAAACCGCCGTAAAACGCGAGCTAGTCCCGACACGACTAGCTTTGCCCCAACGGTTCTTATCGCCTAGCTCGCCATACGGTGACCTGGCCAAGCTGAAGTAGCTCGCCATACGTCGAGCTGACCATCCCGAGCCTCGATCTCCCACATCCTTGATTCAACGCATACGTCCTTCGACACGATCGTATTCCGAATCACAGTCGAAATGTCTCCCGTTTCGTCTCGATCCGTCCTATCGTTCGAGTTTTACGATAAAAACCGTAAAACTTAGTTTTTTCGAAAAGAACTCGAGGAAATCTTATAAAACAGCAACGGTTAAACGGAACACCGAATATTGCCTAAACTATACAACTTATTCGAAATTTTTCGTAAAAATCATACAAAACGCGTTTTTAATAAAACCCCGAGTAAATCGTAGAAAACGGGAACGATTATTCGAAACATCGAACATTGCCTATCTTTTCGATTAACTCGAGAAACTTATCTAAAAACGGCATCGTATCAGGAAACGATCTCGTCTAAAGTCGTAAAACGGATTTATCGCAAAACAGCTCGGAAAGTCCTAAAACGCGATAAAAGCTACTCGCGACTTTAAACGAAGTCCAACCCGAAGATACGACGACGTTTGGTGATTTACTCGCAGAAAGAAGATAAACGTCAAACTTGAAGATAAATGTCAAGTTTGAGGATAAATAGAAGATTTTCGCGGGAAAAAGGAAAGATGGAGATAAAAGGAAGATTCCCGATAAACTCGAATCGGGGCGAAATGGAAAGACTAAACCGCCTAGGAAGGGAGTATATAAGAAAGAGGCATAGGGCAGAAGCAAAGGGACAAATTTCAGAGCTCTCATCTGAGACTTTTACAACTTTTCTAGACTTAGAATTTTCCGCACTTAGAAACTTAGGCTTTTTCTCGACAAGTTCGGTTTCTATGACTGGCGCTCAATTGCTAGAAGAACTCGCCCAGGCAGTTCGATCTCTGGTCCAGCTCTATCAACTGAACTACGTTCGACTTGATCCTCGAAAGGGGTACGTAGGCAGCCTTTCATAAGGTTCAGTACGAAATCAATCAAATTATTTTCTTATCTTTTTCCGTCTTTCGTTATCGAGCTGCGACTCGACTAGATTTAGGGTTTTATGTTCGCAACTCGCTGATGGCCCTTGCGGCCGAAGCCTTAATAATTCCCTGTAAAAATTGCAACGCTCTTACGCGAATCGGAAATAAGAAAAAATTTCTCTACAAATTCGTTTTATTACGTTTTTCAAATTTTTCTGCATTTATTTGGTTACTTGTCGTTGGCTTTCGAAGAGATCCGGTTCCTCTGAAAAATTAGGGTTTTCCTAAGTTTCCTTATTTAACGGAAATCGACAAGTGTGAATTTCGGTTCCCACAATGTCCGTCTTTATTACCAAAAGATATTGAGGATTTATTAAGGTTAAGCTGCTGGCCTGATGCCCTTCCATACAGGTTGATGATCCTCATTAACTCAGCACATTGCTGGACTTCCGCTTTACAGAAAAAAGGCTATCATCTGCAAATAAGAGATGGGACACTGCTGGACTAGCTCGTGCGATCTTCAGCCCTGTGAGCTGTCATTCATCTTCTTCTCCTTTTAGTTGTGATATAAGAGCTTATGTCATCAAAATGAAGAGAAAAGGAGATAATGGATCACCTTGTCGCAGGACTCGATACGGTGATATATTCCCTTTTGGTTCTCCGTTTATTAGGACCTGGTAAGATACCAAACAAATGCACTAGTGAATACATGAAACCCACTGGCCCCGGTTGTATGCTTTGCTCATGTCCGTCTTGATAGCCACAAACTCTGCTTTGCACATGGGGTTTGTATGAAGAGCATGGAAAGCTTCCTGAGCTAATAAAATATTATCTGAAATGAGTCGTCTCGCCACGAAGGCGGATTGTGTCTCTGATACTATCTTAGGAAAAAGCTTATTTAGACGCGAACATAGGATCTTAGAGAGGATTTTATAACTGACGCTTCATAGAATGATGGGACGAAGTTCAGTCATCTCTTTTGGCCGTTCAGTCTTTGGTATTAGACAGTTATGTGTCTGATTTATCCGTGGATCGAAAAAATTAGTGCCGAAGAAATCTTTCACCATCTTGATGATGTCTGATGCTGTAACTTCCCAGAAGTGTTGGTAGAAGAGACTCTTCATGCCGTCCGGTCCAGGCACCTTATCTGGATTTATCTCATCGATTGCCTTTTTTATTTTTTATCTGATGGGTTTCGCGTCAAACTAGTATTCATGGTCGGTGTAACTTTTGTGGTGATGTACCGGAGTGATTCCAAGAAATCTCTTTGCTGCGATGATGTAAATAGGTTCTGGAAATACTTCGATGCTACTTTTACTAACCCATTGTGGGAACCGAAATTCACACCGTCGATTTTAAAGAATAAATTTGGAGAACAACCAAGTAAACTGATCTTCCCTGAAGGTCTGAATTCTCCGTGTATTCACTTTAAGAACGTTAAGAAAATATAGACGGCAAGATAAAAGTAAATGGTTTCTCAGAGGCACTTTATTAATAAAAGTGCACGAGTTCGAATAAAGCAGAACAGGAAGGCGGCAGGATGTCCTAGGCCGTGCCTTGCTAGCTAACCACCTAACTTCTAAGTTCTCTAAGCTAGCAAACATCTCTAAGTTTAATTCTCGGATCCCTTGTTCCTTTGCTCCAGCTCTCCTTATATAGTTGCTTTAGGTCGGTGGCCCACTTACCCCTTTGCCTTTGGGCCCAAGCTTATCTTTTAGGAATATTCCCTTTTTCGTCAATCTTCATAATTATCCTCAATTCTTGACATTCATCCGCAGAAACTTAGCATTTATCCTACTTCTGCGAGTTAGGATAAACTGTCATTGCTCCTATTGCGCTTGGATCCCCAAAATTGTAGGATGGCCTCTTTGACACATTCAGACCCTTACAGGCCGTTCCTAGGCCTTCAGGCGTTTCTACGATTTCTCCCGATCTTAGTTGTAAAGCTCCGAGAGTAACTTCGATCGAGACGAAACAAGAGGTGTAAGCTCCAAAGGTCGGATGACAGGCCGGAATGAAGTCCACCTCGCCCATGGGCGAGGTGAAATCAGTGAGGCGAGGTGACATCGGTGATAGGTCACCTCGCCCATGGTCGAGGTGACATCGGTGATAGGTCACCTCGCCCATGGGCGAGGTGACACCGGTCACGATTCACATCGCCCATGGGAGAGGTGGCAGTGGTCTTGGTTCATCTCGCCCACGGGCAAGGTGACCTTGGTCCGGACGGTTTGGGTTTTGGGTCTTGACCTGTTTTTTTTCATACTGATATTTCTGGGGACCCTTTTCTGCAAATACTTGTGTTCTTCCGAAGTTTTTCGTGAAGAAGATAATACTCTTAGTCGTTGATTTCGAGTACCGTTTTTGACCCCAACAATTAGCCGCCCAGCCTGTGAGACTCGAAGACGATCTTGCGCGCGAGTGAGGTGTTTTTTATCAGAATCTTCGGTTAATAGCATTTTCTCTTGTAGATTGTCTTTTGAAATATTTTTTTTTATTGCAGAAATCCACGTCACCCTTAGATCCTTATAAGTAGTCACCCATCATTCCTCATTCTCCACATATCTCATTCTCCCAAAGCTTTTCTCTCCCCATATTTTCAAGCAAGAATGTATTCCTTCCTAAACGAAAAGAAGAATTCCGACGTCAAGATGGGCGAACCCAGCTCGGCTGTGCCGCCTCTGGTCATCCATGCACCCACTCCGACCTTCGTCGCCGGATTCCTTTCCTTCGAGGAAAGGTTAACCAAGCGTCATGCCGAGAAAGAATCAAATCGGACCCAGCCTGAGGCGTCAGCTATCCCTTCCTTGTCGGCGATGTACACATTTGCGGAAGGAAACAAATTCCTTGGTGAGGTTACATCCCTTGCAGAACCGACCACGATTCATGTGCAAGTTCCGAAGGTTTCGGTCCAACCCTCGGGTCCTTCGACCACACCAGTCCCAGATCCTAAGGAGGAGAAGGCGACAGAGTTGATGCCTCCGCCTTTGGATAGGAAGGAGATTGTTCTAGGGCTTCCTGCGCCCAGTGCTGCTCTTTTCACCAGAAATCACAAGAGGACTGGCGCTGCGACCGAGACCGCCAAGAAGAGGAGATGTACCGCTGGTGCAGAAGGGGAGTCCTCAAGACCTTTGTTGAAACATCAAGCTAAGGTTTGTTTCGACTATTTTCAGCGTAAGCCACCTTGTTCTACGATTATCCTGTCCCTTATTTCATGTACAGTTCGTATCCCTGATTGACGGAATGCTCAGCAACTGCAGATTAGAGATAGAGCGTTTGACAAGGGGCCTGTCTGAATCGCGAGAGGCCTTGACACGAGCCGAGGCCGCACTTAAATCCACTGAGGATGCACGTGCTGCTGAGCTTTCTCAGCTGGAGGTTTGGGTCAGCGATCTCGATTGGGACCTTGGAAAGTCGACGAGTGCGTTGTTCAAGCTGAAGAAAGAGAAGAAGAGCAAGGCTTCCGGAATTCTAGCCTCGTTGTTCGATGCATGGAATTCTAGCCTCGTTGTTCGATGCATGGAATTCTTGCCGGAATGATTGTTCCAGGATTTCACCGGTAGGCGACGTGAGCCAAATCCCGATTCCGGATCCTTGTTTAGACGATGATCCATCGACGTGAAGGATACAAGTTGAATCCGGTTCTGTGTTTGTCATATCGCCTGTTGGTAATTCTACCAAGAAATCCGCCAGCACCTGAGATTTTGCGCATGTTCTGGGGCGATACTCGACGATCTATTCACTTAGTTCGATTGCCCATTTCGCGAGTTGTCCTGACTAACTCGGACTGTGCAGGATCGTGCTCAGTGGGAAGGTGGTGAGAATTACTATGGTATGGGACTAGAAGTATGGCCTGAGCTTTCTCGCCGAATTTACCACAGCGAGGCCCAAATGCAAAGGGATAAGTGAGCTTTCTCAGCGTCTAGCAATGTTTTGCTTATGTAAAAGATCGGTCTTTGTTCGCCGCGTTCTTCTCTTATCAAAACGCTGCTCACTGCCGTTGCGGAGACCGCAATATAAAGGAATAGGGGTTCTCCTTCTACTTGTTTTGTGAGAATAGGAAGACGAGCCAGATAATGCTTCAGCTGTTGGAAAGCTTTTTCACATTCCTCCGACCATTCGAACTTCTTATTCCCTTTCCGTGTGTCGTAGAAAGGAAGCCACTTATCCGTTTAGCTTGAGATGAAACGGTTCAAGGCCGCGACTCTTCTGGTTAGCCTTTGGACTTCCCGTTTAGTCTTTGGCGAGACCATCTCTATTAATGTGTTTATCTGCTTATGATTGGTTTCGATCCCACGGCACGTGACTAGGTACCCGAGAAATTCTCCTAATGCCACCGTGAATCTACACTTCACAGGGTTCAGTTTCATGTTGTGGGCATTCAGTCTTACGAAGCACTCCTCCAAATGGGAGACGTGGTCGTGTTCGTCAAGAGACTTCACGAGCATGTCATCGATGTATACCTCCGTAGTCTTTCCGAGCTGTTCGGAGAACATTCGATTGACAAGTTACTGCTAAGTGGCGCATGCATGCTTGAGACCGAAGGGCATTACTTTGTAACAATATGTTCTTCGGTCGGTGATGAACGCAGTTTTCTCACGATCGTCGTGATTCATCATGATATGATTGTACCCAGAGAAGGCATCCATAAATGATAAGAGTTTGTTCCCTGCTGTTGCTTCGACCAGTCGGTCGATGTGCGGGAGTGGGAAGCAATCTTTTGGACAGGCCTTCTTGAGATTGGTGAAATTGACTCATACTCGCCATTTGCCTTTTTTTCTTTTTGACCACGATCGGCTTAGCGAGCCAGTCTGGATACCTAACTTCCGTTATGGATCCGACTTTCGGGAGTCTTTCGAATTCCTCGTTTACCGCGGTGGCACGCTCCGATCCTAGCTTCCGCCCTTTTTGTTTGACAGGTTTGTAGGTCGGATCGATTTTAAGCTCATGATACGTTATGTCGATATCAATCCCTGGCATATCCTCCGCGGCCCAAGCGAACGTATTGAGGTTCTTTCTGAGATAGGCAATGAGCTCTGTCTTTAGTGGCTCGCGGAGGTTAGCTCCAATCTCGACGCACCGTTCCGGAGAGGATTCGTCGAGACAGATCAAAATTACCGGTTCACAAGTTGGTTCACACTTCCCTTCTAGGGCTTCGGCCCTTTGAGATTGTCAGGCGACATCCGAGTCTTGTTCCGGGGCACCCTCGTCAAGAGTCAGCTTTCTTTTCTTTTTGTGGGAGGTTTCAATAGCAAAGTTCTTTCTTTTTAACTCGGTGGCGAAACATTCTTGCGACATCCTGCGATCTCCTTGTATTGTTTCGACTCCAAGAGGGGTCGGAAATTTAAGGCACAGGTGGAAGGTTGATGGGATCACTCTCATAGAATTCAGCCAAGGGGTTCCCACGATTTCATTGTACGATGTTGGACGATCGACCACCAAAAATTACGTGAATTTTTTGATGCTTCCGGCTTTAACCAAGAGGTCGATCGAGCCGAGGGTCATTGTGGCTTCTCCAGAGAGTTCAAAAATTGGATCAAGACTTTTCGTGACGGAGCACAAGTCGATTTCCATTCTCTCGAGGGTGTTTTCAAAGATGATGTTGGCCGAGCAACCGGTGTCGACCAACACTCTTCCTACGTCGATGTTCTGGATGGTCAGTTCGATGCAAGGAGGTCGTTTTGAGGTTTGGCCCGATCGGCTGTTGCCCTGTCCTTGAAAGCGATGACATCGTGAGCTACTGGAACTGACATCCTTTATCTTCAATGGTTCTGTGACTTTTCGAGTTAGATAATTTGTCCCCCCCTCTTTTTAGTACAAACTGTGGGAACCGAAATTCACCCCGTCGATTTTAAAGAATAAATTCGGTGGAAAACCAAGTAAACCTGATCTTCCCTGAAGGTTCGAATTCTCCGCGCTATCACTTTAAGAACGTTAAAACAAGATACATGGAAGATAAAAGTAAATGGTCGCTCAGAGGCGCTTTATTAATAAAAATGCACGAGTACAAGATTTCTCCGAGAGGAGTAGAGTTACATAAACTAGAATAAAGCAGAACAGGAAGGCGGCAGGACGTCCTAGGCCGTCGCTTGCTAGCCTAACCACCTAAGTTCTAAGTTCTCTAAGCTAGGAGAAATCTCTAAGTCTAATTCTCGGATCCCTTTTTCATATGCTCCAACTCTCCTTATATAGTTGCTTTAGGTCGGTGGCCCACTTATTCCTTTGCCTTTAGGCCAAAGTTTATCTTTTAGGAATATTCCCTTTTTCGTCGATCTTCATATTTATCCTCGAGTCTTGACATTTATCCGCTGAAACTTAGCATTTATCTTACTTCCGTGAGTTAGGATAAACAGTCATGGCTCCTATTGGGCTTGGATCCCCAAAATCATTGGAGGGCCTCTTTGACACGTTCAGACCCTTACGGGCCGTTCCTAGGCCTTCAGGCGTTTCTACGATTTCTCCCGATCTTAGTTGTAAGACTCTGAGAGTAACTTCCATCGAGACGAATAAGAGGTGTAGGCTCCAAAGGTCGGATGACACAGCTGTTCGGAAAGCACGGGAGTTGGAATGAGTCGGACAGGCCGGGATGAAGTCCACCTCGCCCATGGGTGAGGTGACATCGGTAACGATTCACCTCGCCCATGGTCATGGGCGAGGTGACATCGGTCACGGTTCACCTCGACCATGGGCGAGGTGACACCGGTCACTGTTCACCTCGCCCATGGGCGAGGTAACAGTGGTCTTGGTTCATGTCGCCCACGGGCAAGGTGAACTTGGTCCAGACGGTTTGGTTTTCGGGTCTTGACCAGTCTCTTTTTGTACTGATCTTTCCGAGGACCCTTGTTTGCAAATACTTGTGTTCTTCCAAAGTTTTTCGTGAAGAAGATAATACTCTTATCTGTTTATTTCGAGATAACCATTTTTGACCCCAACACCCATCATCGCTTTAAGCCCTTCCCCTACTCGGGTTTTTTAGCTTAGTGATACGGTTCCAACCTCTTCTCTGTTTTTTTTATAGTTTGAAAAAACTTTGTGTTTTTGTCTCCATCCTTAAACCACAAAGCTCTACTTTTTTGTCTCAAATATAATTCTTTTTCTCGGAATGCCGTGCATAAGTTCCATTTCAGATTCATGATCTCTTCACTCATCACTTCCGTATCTGATTGGGCTTTCTCAAGTTGCTTTGTTATTGTAGAAATCTTTTTTTCAGTATTTGACGGATTTGTTCGCTTCCATCTGGAGATTGCACGCCTTTCATTACTCAGCTTGACGTGAAGGGGCGATTCCCTTCTGGATCTAGCGGCCCCCATCCCTCTTCTATAGCTTCTCGTAGACCATCCCTAAGAAGCCATCGGCGGTCAAATTTAAAGCTCCGACGGAGTCTTATCTCTCTAGATTGGATGCGTGTCTATACTGGGCGGTGATCTGATCCCTAAAGCTTTAGGTACTCCACATTAGTGTGGGAAAAATACTGGTGCCAATCGTCATTGCCTACTGCTCTATCCAGCCTACATTGGACCTTTCCAGATCTGCAATAATCCACCCATGACATTGAGTTTCCCTTATACAGAAAGTCAACCATCCCACAGTCAGCTAGCATTTCTTTAAAAGCGAGGAAAGATGTTCATCTTATTGATCTTTCAACTTTTTATAGCCTTTTTTGACAAAGTGTAGGCGAATAGTGGGGTCATAGGTAATTTACCTCTCCCTCGCATCCACAATGTGTGATCATTCCTTTGATTTAGAATAATGGGGTCATGGGTAATGTACCTCTCCCTCTGCCTCTCAGGAAGTCATCTCAATCTTTTATTGTTGAGACTTTTACCTTCCAGACTTGTAAGAGGATTCTGATCCCTTGTATACCAAGTCCCAAGACAAGCAATAGATGTCAGGTTAGGTTGGAAATCAGCTTTGGTTCTTCCAAACAATCATGAAAATTGTTGTCATAGGATGATCGGTGATTCACTTTAGCATCTATAGTACTTTCTGCAATCAACAATTCTAAGAATGGTGCTAAAGAGTAATAAGATAAAAAGCAAAAAAAAATTTGAAATCTTTTTGTCCCTTTCTTGACTCAATAAAACTGATTTTTGAAAACTTTTTAAAGAGATCAAAAAGGTAAAGTAGCATCAGTAATTCCACTCCCCCAGACTTAAATCATACACTGTCCTCAGTGTATAATTAGTCGGAATTAGAGCATAAGAAATAATAAATGTATAACTGATATCGAAATTGTGAACGATATACCTGACCGATGTTCGTATCGGTCGATGGTGACTCACCTCCATCGATCGTCATGGATAGGGTTATGTCGGGCAATGTAGACAGTGGGTTGCCTGCCACTCAGCGCTTAGTTAAAGTCATTTAGCTTGACTATGGAGGTATGGTGGCTAGTGAGGTGGGTTGCAGGTACTTGTTGGGAAACAAGTATCCTCCTTGTCTTGTGATTCTGCAAACCTTGAAGTTAAAAAGCTTCTTGTTCTCACTTCTGGTCATGCTAGCTTGCAAACCTTGGACCTCGTAGTGGATTCTTTGTAGCCACTCCTCAATGCTTGATAAACTGCACTTATGTCGTCCAGTGTTGTTGTAGATGTGCTCTAGATTAGTACTCTTCTGCACTGGGTCGAGGTTTTGGGTGTTTTGCACAGGGGAAGGGTTAGTATCGACCGATCTTGGCGTAGGTCTATCGGGCGATGTGGATGGATGTCCATTGGTCGATGGGTTCAGAGGCTCGTCGGTCGATGCGGATTGTGCAGGTCGGCTCGCGAGCTGGTTCTTGATGCTTTCGATCTCCATCTGAATGTCCTCTATTATGCATTTCAATCCTTGAACGTCACTCTGTACCGGGAACCAAAATTTGTCGAGTGATCTATGTGCTCCGTATTCACAGGCTTCGATAGATCTGTAGATCTCACTTGTGATTTCTTCAAGTTCTTCTCTAGTACAGTATTCTGGTGCGCGAGTATCGATTGATGTGCTGGGGATATCATCGATCGATAGCTTCTGGAAGTCACTCTCGAATAGGTTTGTCGAAGGTCGTGTCGATCGATGCTGATGGGTTTGTATCGGTCGATGGCCGTCTCTGAGATTCAAGTTCTTTGCGAAGTCCATTCACCTCCTCTTGCAGGGATTTTCTCTCTTTGCGAGCGAAGTCATTGCCAGACAGATTCCACAGTAATTCACCTTGAAGTGATGATATTGCTTTCTCATGTTCAGACTTCAATCCTGCTATCTCCCAGTTATGTTCACCGGTTCTTTCATTCAGCATGTGTGTAACCTCTGCTTGTGTGTAGAGCTTGCAAACTGGAACTCCTTTAGTAAACTGTTCAGCATGTTCTGGTAGATAGAAACAAGAGCGTCCAAACAGTGTGGCTCTATTCAGTAGCTTCCTAATATCTTCTTTGGAAACATGGATGATATCTCCAGCGATGCTTCTTGCATAACCACTCTCATCTCTGTAGACACCATATTTGTCTTACTTTTCCCAGACGAAATGACGAACTCTGTGTTTGAAAGCTCTCTTTCCAAACTCAAGATGTATATCGGTCGATGCTCGTTTCCATGTATCGATCGATAGGCGTTGAAATTCTGGGTTTGCTGAGTTGGAATGAAGGTTTTCTGCACCATCTTGCTCATGAAGTGTTTGTGGTTGGTGCTGATCGTTCTGGTAGATTAGTGGTTGTGTGTAGGGACTGACTGGTCCATTGGCCATCTGAAGGATGTCTGCAACGTCTTCTTTGGAGATTGGAATGATTCTTCCATCTAGTGCTCGTGCATGGCCTTCAAGATCCCTGAAAATACCAAATTCATCTGGAGTTAGTAATGTAAATCAATTTTATGTGTTTGTACCTCGGATGGTGTAGATGTGGTATCAATCGATGGTAGAGCAGGTGCATCGGTCGATCTGTTGAGGAACATGTCGGGTGATGGTAGGTGCTCCGTGTCGGTCGATATGTGTGCTTCAGATCTGATGGCGGGTAGTGGTGTTGTATCTACTGCATAACTCTCATGGTAACTGCTTGCCCAACTTTGAATCGAGTAATCTCCGTCGTGTGGCTCATGCGGGGCATAGACTGACGCACAGTAGGGTTTGTCTCTCGTTGATTTGAAACGTCGTTTGAGCGATTTGGGTTGGGGCATATCGGTCGATGGAGAAGGGTCTCTGTCGGTCGATGCTCCGAAGATGAAGGATGGGAAAGGAAGTCTTACTTCGTCTTCTCGAAGAAATCTAAACTCTGTGGCTCGTTCCTCTTCATAATCTTCATCATAATCCTTCTGAGTAGTGATGCTAGCTAACTCTGGCATGTAATGATCGTTTTCCCAATTGTTTGCGCTAAAATCGCCGTCTGGAAACTCTTTCTCGATCTTCTGGAATACCTTATCGATCGATGACCATGTGTAGCCATCGGTCGACTCGGGTTGACGGGTATCGGTCGATGGTGGAATGCTGCCATCGGTCGATACTACTGAATCGGTTTCGTACTCGGCCATGGAATCATACTCGTTGGCACAGAAACAAGTTGCTACGAGTAATGGGCTCTTCATCCTTGGAAACTTGATGACTCGAACAGGGATGTAGTGGATGGTAGGGTTGATGAGGGTTAGGCATAGCTTGTTGGATTTTAGGTCACAAACGGCTCAAACTGTGGCTAAGTAGGCTCTTCCAAGTAATAGAGAAGTCTTGAAGTTGAGTTTGTTGGCCAGGACATGGAAATCTGTAGGAATTAGGGCATCTCCAATATGTACCTCAAGGTTTCTAACTATTCCTCCAGAGTTTTGCTGAGAACAATCCACAAAGATGAAGGATTCTTCAGTAGGCTCTATCTTCAGACCTAGCTGGTCTGCCATAAGCTTGGGTAGGATGCTAACTCCAGATCCTGTATCACATAGGGCCCAAGGGAATTCAACACCTCTAATGGAACATGGTATTGTGTACTTCCCTGGATCGCTCTTCTTCTCCAGTGTGATCTTCTTCTTTTGACTGTCTCTGACTTGGTGAAACATTCTCTTGATGTCTTCTTTTGTCTCTCTGGTCTCTCTGAAAAACATCCACAATCTGTGTGAAAAGTAGGCTTCTTCAAAAGGTTTCTCTCTAGGTATTCTCAGAACTCTCTTTCTGAAGCTTAACCATTCTTTCTCATTAGCTTCCCTTTTATAAGGCTTAGGTATCTTCTCTTTCCTTTTTCTGAGAACTCTTCCATGATTTTCCTTTTCTATCTCCATAGACTCAAAGATATCCGTGGGTTTCTCCATGATGGCTTCGTAAGGGCTTCTGGTAGTGTAATACTGCTCCCGGAATGCGTCAATACGTCGACTATCTATCTTGGAAAGTTGCACTCGGCGTTGTGGTACTGTGTATCGGACGACAATGACTGGAGTGCGTCGGTCGACATCATGGTCTTCCTGTCGATCGATGTGAGGGTCATCAAGTCGATCGATGTCATGCGGATCGATTTTGACAAGGACGGGCGGATGTGGGTGTCGTGCTGCGAAGACTTCATGAGGCATGGTCTTAACGGCACTGCACTCGTGAGGGTACTCGTCTAAGTCCATCGATCGACACTCATCAAAGTCTATCGATCGATGTACATGGGATCGTATCAGTCGATTTTCACGCGAACGAAGTCTCTCATCATCAGATCTTTGAATCTCTTCTACTACCTTTTTCCACAAACCATCATCTAGGATGGCATTGATGTTATGGTTGTTGGCAAACTCCTGCTTCTTTAGGGGTTCTCTTGTCTGAAACACTTGAGTCTCTAGCTTCTTTACGTGGGTGTTTAAAGCATCTAGCTTTGTGGTGAGGGTGTTGTAGACAGAGTCAATCTTTCCATTGAAGTCTGTCTGGAGTTTCTGACTCTCAAGAACCTTGTCTAGCATCTCCTCCAATTTACTCTCTTGGGTGGGTGGGCGTTGGATGGAGTAGAATTAGTTCCCATAGCTCATGTTGTTGTTGGGGTTGCTGCTGCTGAAGGTGTTAGGCTTCTGTGAACTATGGTTGAAGTTGCTTCTCTGGCCTGTGAAGTTAATGTATCCTCCTTGGTTACACGATCTCTGAAAACCAGCTCCACTGACCCAGTTCACATCTTCTTCTGTATAATCTTCACCTACAGTGTTTGCATCCTCCACTGAACAAATCTGCTGGTTGAGTCACTTCTGAATGGTATCCAGCTGTACTTGCACTTCATTTATGTATTCCTTCCCAAGGAATGATGTAGCTTTTGTCTTCATAAAGTTCTTTGTGCTGTTGCTGGAGGCTAAGTTATGAATTAATTTCACAGCCTCTTGAGGATTCCTGGTATTGAAGTTGCCATCACTAGCTGTATCAAGAGCTCTTTGATAGCCCAAGGTGATGCCTTTGTAGAAAGTGCAAAGCAGTTGCACTTTGTTGAATCCGTGGTGTGGACAATCTCGTTGGTAAGACTTAAATCTGTTCCATGTATCTTTGAATGACTCTTCAGGATTCTGAGTGAATGTAGCAATCTTTCTTCTCCATTCTTCAGCGCGTGACTCATCAAAGAAGTTACGCAAGAAAGCGTTTTTGATGTCGCTCCAGGTTGTGAGAGAACCTGGTGGTAGTTGCCTCAGCCACTGCAAAGCTTCTCCAGATAGAGAGTATTTGAAAAGCTTGCACAGAAGATAGTCTTGAGGGACTCCATTAGCTTTGATGATTGTTATGAGATCCTCGAACCTCTCCAGATGGTCCATAGGATGCTCATGGGACAACCCACAGAAGGGTATTTTTCTTACAAGTGTGTAGTACTGCAGCTTAAGCTCGAAATCTCCTCTCTGAATAGCAGGAGGGCGGATGGCTGATCGGTTGGAATAGAACTGATCTAGATGGTTGTAGTCAGCCAAAGTTCTAGCTTGGTTAGCCTCTTCTACAGGTTGAATGATGTCTGTAGGTACAGTTTCTTGCTCAGGAATGATCTCCTTCTGAGCGTTCAGCTTCTGACCTGCTGCATTACGTAGGTGACCATATCGATCAAGCAGGTCTCCATTCTCATTGGTTGTGAGAATAATAGGCGCTACAATGCCTCGCCGGTTAGTATCGATCGATGTAAGGTGAGGTATATCAATCGATGTCGGATGAAGGGTATCAGTCGACGAAGAAGGTGTCTCGGTCGACTGTGGTAGGCAAGTATCGGTCGACAAAGAAGTGTTGATGTCGATCGATGCGGAGTGTAGGTCTTTGCGGATGCTACGTTCCAGGCTGTGAGGGTCTTCTGAGTACAGAAGTTGTTTGTTCTTGTTGCTTCTAGTACTGCTGGGCATGTACCTGAAAAAGACAAGAAAAAAAATTTTGGTGTCAGAAGATGAATAAACAATAAAAGAAAAATAACCTAGACCTAATCAGATTAAATCTAATGGCTATCAAAGTTCCCCGGCAACGGCGCCTAATTTTATATCACTCAAATGTTTAACCCTAAGGAGTGAATTACTCTCTCAAATAAGAGGTTCAGTTGTAGTACTTAGGGATCGAATCCACAGGGAACTGAGGAACACAAAAGATGTAATCCTAAGTTATTATGCTAGGTTGATTAGTTTAAAATAGTAAATTGCAGTTGTGAGCAATGATAAGTTGGTCAAGAGAATAGGTTTTGGTTTTAAAACAATAAAAGAAAGTAGTTAGATTCAAGGTTGCTATTCAGATAATCAGGATTATAATGCTACATATGTTTTAGTAAGTTGCTTGCAAGATATATAAGAACTTTGATCCTTAGACAGATCTAATAGCAGTCGCTAAATAGACTCATCCATTGATCTTATTGCCGGCAATATCGACCGATGTTTTGACAGCGATATCAGACGATATGGGTTGCCGTCGATCGATGACTCTATAGGAGTATCGATCGATATAGCATAAGATCGAATCAAAACTGTGTTCACCAAGATCATAGACCGGCTCTCGCACATCCCTAGAGGATCTAAGTTTATGCCAAATGATTTCAGGATAATGATTAACAAGTTAAATCACATCCATGATCATACTCTAGTTAGCTACTCTAGAGTAAGCATTAGGGTTCATTTGGATAATGAATATCACAACTCAACATTCCATAGTTGAGGCTAATCTCTCATAACTATTTGAACCCTAAATCTAACAAAGGAATCTACTCAGACATAGCTAAGAGATTCATAACAGCAAGGTAATAATAGAAATTCATAAGATTAGAAGATTGAACTTTTGGTTCTTGGAACAACAAATCTCTTTTGTGTGTTTCTTCTAAATCTAGAATTCTATAACCTTTCAGAATTAAAGATGAAAAGAATACTATATAAATCAAAGAACATAAAAAGCATGTAGAGCTTTTGAAGTACAAAAAGCACTGTGGGAACCAAAATTCACCTACTGTCGATATCCGTAAAATAGGGAAACTTAAGAAAACCCTAATTTTCCAAAGGAACCGGATCTCTGCGAAAGCCAACGACAAGTAACCAAATAAATGCGGAAAAAAATGAAAAACGTAATAAAACGAATTTATAGAAAAAGTAGATCTTATTTTGATTTCGCGTAAGAGCGTTACGATCATTACAAGTGTTTACAACGGCTTTGGCCTCAGGGCCATCATCGAGTTATCAACATAAAAACTTTAAAGCTAGTCGAGTCACAGCTCGATAACAAAAAAACGGAAAAAGATAAGAAAAAGGGTTTGATTGATTGCGGACTGGACCTTATGAAAGGCTGCCTACGTACCCCTTTTGAGGATCAAGTCGAACGTAGTTCAGTTGATAGAGCTGGACCAGAGATCGAACTGCCTGGGCGAGTTCGTCTAGTAATTGAAGCGCCAGTCATAGAAACCGAACTTGTCGAGAAAAAAGCCTAAGTTTCTAAGTGCGGAAAATTCTAAGTCTAGAAAAGTTGTAAAAGTCTCAGATGAGAGCTCTGAAATTCGTCCCTTGCTTCTGCCTCATTCCTCTTGCTTATATACTCCCTTCCTTGGCGGTTTGGTCCTTCCATTTCGCCCAGATTCGAGTATATCAAGAATCTTCCATTTATCTCTATCTTTCCTTTTTCCCCGCGGAAATCTTCTATTTATCCTCAAACTTGACATTTATCTTCTTTTTGTGAGTAAATTGCAAAAATGTCATCGTATCTTTGGGTTGGACTTCGTTTAAAGTCGCGAGTGGCTTTTATCGCGTTTTAGGACTTTCCGAGCCGTTTTGCGATAAATCCGCTTCACGACCGTAGACGAGATCGTTTCCTGATACGATGCCGTTGTGGGAACCGAAATCCACCTACTGTCAATAAATCGTAAAAAAGGAAACTTCAGGAAAACCCTAAGTTTCCAGAGGAACTGGCTATCTGCAGAACCGCACAACGAAGATTAAGAAAACGATAAACTTAGAATTTTAAAAGAATAAACGAAATTGAGAGCAAAGAGGTTCTTATTCCGAATCTGCGTAAGAACTGGTAAAAAAAGAGTAGCCGAAAACTTAAGAACGAAAAACCCTAATTGAGACGCAGCTCGCTAACAGAAAACGGAAATATTCCTAAGTGCTAATTTTGGTGGTGAGAGTTCTGAAAATCGTGTCCCAGCTTCTGCCCTATGCCTCCTCCTTATATACTCCTCCTTAGGCGGTTTTAGTCTTTCCATTTTGCTCGAAACCGAATATTTCGGGAACTTTCCATATCTGTCGATCCTTCCTTTTCCTTTGCGGAAATCTTCTATTTATCTTCAAACTTGCCTTTTATCTTCCTACTCCGAGTAAACCGCCAAAATGTTATCGTATCTTCGGGTTTAATTTCATTAATGTCGCGAGATGGGTTTTTATCGTGTTGTAGGACCTTCCGGCCCGTTTTACGATAAAAACTGTTTTACGACTTTATACGAGACCATTTCCTGATCCGATGCCGTTTTTAACGATTTTCTCAAACGTTTTTATTAAAAACGCGTTTTTTATAATCTTAACGAAAAATCTCAGATAAATCGTATAGTTTAGGCGATGTTTGGTGTTTTACTCGACCGTTGCCGTTTTATACGGTTTTCTCGAGTTCTTTCCGATAAAACGGAGTTTTACGGTTTTTATCGTAGAATTCAAATGATAAGTCGGATCGAGACGAAACGAGAGTCATTTCGGTCGAGGTTCCGAATGTGACCGTGTCGAAGGACGTAAGGTTCGAATCGGGGCCGCGGGAGATCCGGGAGGTCTCTAGTTCGCCTGCTGGCGAACTAAGCTGGGTTGGCTTAGTTCGCCAGCAGGCGAACTACCCGAGGGGTTCTTAGTTCGCCAGGAGGCGAACTAGTTGGAAGCTTCTAGTTCGCCAGCAGGCGAACTAGTCCGGGACCGTCTAGTTCGCCTGCTGGCGAACTAAGCCAGCTTGCCTTAGTTCGCCAGCAGGCGAACTAGTCGGGGAGGCTTTGCGGCTTTTTCGGTTTTTCGCGGTTTTGTAACGATTTCTCGAGTTTTATAAAACGGCTTTTCGAGTTTTATAAAAACGATCTTTGAGTTTTATAAAATGGCTTCTCGAGTTTTATAAAAACGATCTTTGAGTTTTATAAAATGGCTTCTCGAGTTTCATAAAACGATCTTCGAGTTTTATAAAACGGCTTCTCGGGTTTTATAAGACGATCTTCGAGTTTTATAGAACGGCTTCTCGAGTTTTATAAAACGATCTTCGAGTTTTATAAAACGGCTTCTCGGGTTTTATTAAACGATCTTCGAGTTTTATAGAACGGCTTCTCGAGTTTTATAAAACGATCTTCAAGTTTTATAAAACGGCTTCTCGGGTTTTATAAAACGATCTTCAAGTTTTATAAAACGGCTTCTCGTGTTTTATAAAACGATCTTCGAGTTTTATAAAACGGTCTTTGAGTATTATAAAACGGTTTCTCGAGTTTTATAAAACGATCTTTGAGTTTTATAAAACGGCTTCTCGAGTTTTATAAAACGATCTTCGAGTTTTATAAAACGGCTTCTCGTGTTTTATAAAACGATCTTTGAGTTTTATAAAACGGCTTCTCGTGTTTTATAAAACGATCTTCGAGTTTTATAAAACGATCTTCTCGAGTTTTATAAAATGGCTTCTCGTTTTATAAAACGACTTCCTGGGTTTCATAAAACTATTCCTTTTTGCGGGGTATTTTTGGCTATTGATTCCGTCGTACCGATTTTGACCCCAACAGTTAGCCACCCAGCTCGTAAGAATCATGTGATTCTTGCGAGTGGATTGAGCTCGTTTGGCGAGTTTGGTAGAATTAGGCGGAACTTTAATGGCCAAAAGTCCAAGATTGAATAGTAAAATTCTTCCCTATAAGTATATGGAATGAGTTTCTCAAGTTATTCACTCATTTTCCATAATTTGTCCAAGTCTCAAGAAGTTCTCTCTCTACTTTTTCCTTTGGATCCCTTCTCGTCCGATATGTCTTCCGAGTCAAGAGTTTCTGATCATGCTCATGCATCTATCTTTGATCCGAGTGACCTTGATACCTCGGGAGATTGTCCTCTTCCCAGCCCGATCTTTCAACGTTATTTCTCGACCGAGGAGAATTTTTCGGAATATTGTTTGGCCTTGAAGGTCGCGAAGGTGCCGCCTTCGAGTTTTTGGGTTCTGAAGAAGGATAAACCTCGGAGGAGGGCAACTGGTCCTAGTGCGAGCATTGCCAGTTCCCTCAGGGATATGAGGAATCTCCGTGAAATTCCTGAGTAGTTCACTTTTGCCTTCCCGTCCCAGGCCAGGATGTCGAGAATCCGCCCCCAGGTTATTTTTTATGCTACGAAGCCTTTCTGTTGAACTGTCAGCTATGGTTCCCTATTCCTCGAGCCATTGTCGAGTTCTTGGATAGGTTTGGTATACCGTTCGGCCAACTACGTCCCGGCGGGTTACAACACCTTGTCGGGATTTTGGTGTTAGGCTATGAGCGCGGGATGTCCCTTAATGCGGACTACCTTTTGGCTATGTTGACATTCAAGGGAAGAAATGACGGCTTTTATTTAGCTCCTCGGCGGGACATGACGGTCGTTGGCGGGCTTGCCTCGAATGAGCATGGTTGGATTGAGCGATTCTTCTACGTCAAAATCGACAGCGCATCCGTGGAAGAGGGCTGCATTCCCTTGTTCCGGACCGCGTGGGCGACCACCGGTATTCTATTGATATGATCTCCATATCCGTATGTGTATAGGTTTTAACTTTTTTTTTTTTTATGCTTGTCTCGCAGTGCCTAACCTCCACAGGCCGATGCTCGAGGATTTCCCTGAGGTCATGAATCTTCTTCGTGGCGGCCCGCTTCATTGGGGATACTTTTCTCCGAAAAGGGTTCGTCGCGCCGTTGCCTATTATCTATCCGGTTTTTCTCGCGACAGCCATACTGAGTTCGAGGCGGGTGATGATGCGGAGGAGAGGGAGAGATCTAGATCTCCGCAGGACAGAGAAGTTCCGATTTGTCGTGGTCAAGCGTTTGATGGCGATATCAATATCGAGGATCTTATTGATTTTTCGGCCTCCGAATTTGACCCGACCGAGACGCCACCGCGAGGCCCGGCCGACACGCTGTTTGCGAAGGAATCGAGGCTTTTCAACAAGGTTCGTCTATTCTTTGGTCACTACGTATATAGGTCATTATTATTTTTTATATAGGATGATTTTTCCGTTTTACAGGGTCTTCGCGTTATGAGCGAAGCGGTGAGTGCGAACAGCGCGGAGCTTCGCAGAGCCGAATTTAGGGCTGCAGCGGCGGAGGCAGAGGCTGTTCGTATCAGAGAGGAGATCGATGCCAGTTTCTCTCGCGCCCAAGATTTAGCCGTAAGGGAAGCTACTCGTGTGAGAGAGGACTACGAAGCAGAATCTCGTCGAAGCTTAGAACTTTCTGAGGTGATGGTTCGCCGTGCTCGTAGAGCGGGAAAGAGAGAGGTTTCTGCGGAGTTCATGGCTCGCCGTGAGCGGTTCGTACCTCTTTATGCGGAATTTGAAGATGCGCAAAGGGCGAATGGCGATTTCCATGATTTCCGGGGCGTAGCCGGGGGTTTGTATCTCACCCAAAAGTCAGACTATTCGTATGAGGTTGAGGTTGCGAAGCAGACAGCGCGTCTGGCTAAGAGAGAGAAGAAGAAGAACGAATTCGTCAATCCCAGGAAGCGTATGTGGGGATCACTGGAGTCCCATTGTGGTGTCGCCGGATTCAGTCGAAGTTGGACCTGGGATATTGGACGTGGATAGTGAAGTCGATCAGTCTGCGTTTGATGACTTCAATGTGTGATGTTAATAGTTTTTTGATTTTGCTGTTGTTTTTCTAGGACTGGCCGTTGGTGGCTTTAAATCCCTACCGCTGGACGGTATGTACTTGGATGCTTTCCAATAAGAAAATATTTTCTAAGTATGAAATTCGTATTTTGTGTTAGATGTAGAGGGAAGAATACGAGTTGTCATCTCGTATCTAACTCTTTGGTGTAAATCGTCCGATTCGTTAACTCGGGAGATTTCGATTTTCGCGAGTGTTTAGATGTGGGCGAAGAGACATGCCTTTAGGATCTCGATTCATGCCTTGAGACGTTAGCGACCAGTGTGCTGGGTTTAGGGTAAGACCTAGGTTTACTTTCGGATTGGGCCTGTGCGATGACTAGTCGGCTTTCGTTTTGCCCGTTTCGATTTTAACCTGACTCCCTACCGGTTTAGAATCCGCGATAGGTTCTTGGCTAATACGATTCGTATGGTTGGAATCGAGCATCTCACCGGGAACAATTTCTAAGTTGCCCGGAAGTGCTGACCAAAAATTTGGATTTCTTTTATAGCGCGCTATTTTATCCTAGTCGGATGTATGCGGACCGATAGGTCGATGCGTTTGTTTAGGACAGCTAGCGTGCTCGACGGGGCCAATCGCCGAGCGTTCGTCTTTTTATAGTCACGGACGGACTTGGGGAATTATTTTTCTTTGAGAGTTCAGGCGACGTCTCGCCAGTTCTTTCCGAAAATATTTTGATATGCAAGTTTTAGAAAAACGATTAAATAGTTGTTACTGCGGAAGCGATTTTCCGGATTTGCGTTTTTGATAGTAGCGGGGATATTCTAACTCTGTCTTTATTAAAAATTTCGAAAATTTTTTGATTACAAAGCTGAAAGAAATTTTGGGAGTATACGAATATTCGTATACTCACCTACCCCCCCCCCCCCGGTTTTGGAAGGGGGGATAGCTGAACTCGTCTTTAGGCGAGCTGCCTACGTATTCCTTCCGGAAATCAAGCCATCTCTTAGTTCTGATTGTTTGCGCGAGTGTGCTGACTCGGCTGTCGCAGACTTCTCGATCGCTTCAGTTGCAGGATCGATATCTTTGTCCGGAATTGTCTCCTCTGGCCGGGTGGAAGCGATGGGTGCGGAAACTTCTGGTTTCTCGGCCGTTGCTTGCTTTGGGTCGTCTTCTGCGGGCGGTGGCGTGACCTTTGCCCGTTTCGGTTTCACGATTGCTACTGCCAATTGCCTCAGCTTATGTTCGGCCAGGAAGAAGCTTGGCTTAGTTCGCCAGCAGGCGAACTAGTCGGGGAGGCACTAGTTCGCCTGCTGGCAAACTAAGCCAGCCTGGCTTAGTTTGCCATCAGGCGAAGTAGTCGTGAATAGTTCGTGCTTTGTGGCTTTTTCGGTTTTTCGCGGTTTTGTAAAACGATTTCTCGAGTTTTATAAAACGGCTTTTCGAGTTTTATAAAAACGATCTTTGAGTTTTATAAAACGCCTTCTCGAGTTTTATAAAAACGATCTTTGAGTTTTATAAAACGGCTTCTCGTGTTTCATAAAACGATCTTCGAGTTTTATATAACGGCTTCTCGGGTTTTATAAGACGATCTTCGAGTTTTATAAAACGATCTTCGAGTTTTATAAAACGGCTTCTCGGGTTTTATAAAACGATCTTCGAGTTTTATAGAACGGCTTCTCGAGTTTTATAAAACGATCTTCGAGTTTTATAAAACGGCTTCTCGGGTTTTATAAAACGATCTTCGAGTTTTATAAAACGGATTCTCGTATTTTATAACACGATCTTCGAGTTTTATAAAACGGTCTTTGAGTTTTATAAAACGGCTTCTTGAGTTTTATAAAACGATCTTTGAGTTTTATAAAACGGCTTCTCGAGTTTTATAAAACGATCTTCGAGTTTTATAAAACGGTTTCTCGTGTTTTATAAAACGATCTTTGAGTTTTATAAAACGGCTTCTCGTGTTTTATAAAACGATCTTCGAGTTTTATAAAACGATCTTCTTGAGTTTTATAAAATGGCTTCTCGTTTAATAAAACGACTTCATGGGTTTCATAAAACTATTCCTTTTTGCGGGGAATTTTTGGCCATTGATTCTGTCGTACCGATTTTGACCCCAAAAGCCGTTTTTAGATAAGTTTCTCGAGTTAATCATAAAGCTAGGCAATGTTTGATGTTTCGATTAATCGTTGCCGTTTTCTGCGATTTACTCGGGGTTTTATTAAAACGCGTTTTAAACGATTTCTCATGAAAAATCTTGAGCAAATCGTATAGTTAGAAAATGTTCGGTGTTTTGTTTAACCGTTGCCGTTTTATACGATTTTCTCGAGTTCTTTTAAGAAAACAAGACTTTTACGGTTTTTATCGTAAAACTAGAACGATATGACGGATTGAGACGAAACGAGAGACATTTCAACAGTGGTTCAGAACACGATCGTGCCGAAGGACGTATGCCTTAACTCCGGGACGTGGGGGATCGAGGCTCGGGATGGTCGGCTCGATGTACGACGAGCCGAACCGGACTGGTTCTGCTCGTCGTACGGCGAGCTACCCAGGAAGCTTCTAGCTTGCCGTACGGCGAGCTACTTAGGACGAGGCTAGCTCGCCGTACGGCAAGCTAGTTCGAGGCCGTTTAGCTCGCCGTACAGCAAGCTAGTTCGGTTGAACCAGCTCGCGATTTACAGCGGATGCGGTTTTTGTTTTGTGCTTAACTCGGACGATCGTGTAATCGGCGTTTGTTTCGTTCTTCCGAGATAACGATTTCCGAGTTTTCTGCGGTTTTCCTTTGTTTGGAAATTTCTTTTGAATTTATAAAACGATTTCTCGGGTTTTTATAAAACGATTTCTTGAGTTTTATAAAACGACTTCTCGGGTTTTATAAAACGATTTTTTGAGTTTTCTAAAATGATTTCTCGAGTTTTATAAAACGAATTCTCGAGTTTTATAAAACGACTTCTCGAGTTTTATAAAACGTATTTTTATTTTTTCGGAGACTTTTAGCCATTGATTCCGTCATGATCGATTTTGACACCAACAAGCACTAGAACAACAAAAGCATGTCTAGCCAAAACACATAGGAACAACTATAAATATGAGTTCCATTAGGTTAAAAACTCGTCAGGGGCAATCTTGTAATATTGAAAAAACTTGGGCTTCAAGTCGGCCAAGTCGGACTTGTTCTCCATGCTTCATATCGATCGATGGTACATGGCGTACATCGATCGATGGAGTATCTTGACTTCATCTTCTATGGAAGCGTCATCGATCGATTACACAAGGTGTGTATCGATCGATAGGTATCCTTGTTGTCTCATTTTCATAATCATCTCGGAAAACTCTCCTTAAAGCTCCATAAGGGCACCTAAATCATCACTTACTCCAAAATGCTCCTGAACCTGAAAACATACCTAATAGATTCCAAAACATATATAAAACTTATAAAAACATATCAATACCATGGCTAAAAACGGGTCAAAATCATGGTATATCAAAAAACGCTAGAGAACTAAAAGGTATTTATGGTCGCTTCCCAAAACCCTACAGCGCCGTCAAGAAGTGTACTTAGTCTTCCTTGCACGGTAGGTAAATTTTAGGAGATATACGCCGCCGTCTAAGTTAGCTCTGATAATCGCCGTTTTTTTCTCTCAAAACCCTAGGAGCCATTTGGAATTAGCCATTACCTTTCGGGATTGTTTAAAGATTAGTTTTTTCACAACCTTGTGTCTTTTTTGCATGTTGTTAATCCCACCTTATGTAGCTTAGGAATGTTTCTTATCTCGTATACATTGATGTCTCTTCATGTTTATCCCAAAATTTTATGTTCTAAAGTCTCTTATATTCTTTTTTCTTTTTTCTTTTTTTTGTTGTTCTGTACTCCTGTTCTTAGTATGAGAGAACCATATAACTCGCCTAATTATTAAATTTACTGCAAATATTTCCTAGTAAATATAAAAACACTGAATCATTACGAGCTTGTGGTGGTTCAGTCCGTACGCCATCTGCATAGTCCATACCTCATTCCTTGATGTATATGTTATCTGTGTGAGTGATGTATAAACATCAATTGGATTATATGGAATGAAAAACTATAATACAGTATAGTAGAAGCCATGGTTCTTCTACGGACCTGGAGGTATAGCTGCACTTTCAAGGGATAGTTGCAATGGTTCCCTCCACAAATCGAAAGTTAACTAAAGTATATATCGTTATCTAATATTGTTGTTTTTTAATCTTCTTTTTATTTCCCCTATCTGTCTTCCTTTTATGTTTAGGCTTCATTATAAGATGATCTCAATTGGATTAGAAAGTTATAAACTTTGATTACAGTACACGTTTTGCATAAGCATTGATGTTTCTTATTGCTGATCAGCTTGCAAAAATATTTTAATGCCTATGACTTTTGTTATTTATCTCTACTGTATTTTATAGTTTTTATGTTTAGGTATGGAGTTGGAGTTGCCTAGGCGTCTATACCTACATAACATTGCCATAAAAATTAGGTTATATGATTAATAACAGCTGCTGCCTTGGACTTCTTGAGATTCTTAGGGTAAAAATGAAATCATAATAACAAGAAGTTAAGAAATCCCCTTTTCTCACATATTATGGCTATTGAGGAGAATGGATACATTTTTCGGTGAGGCTGGTACACTATTTCTTATCTAAGGAGTTGATGAAAAACAAGAAACATGAGAAGTGGTTTACATTTGGATTGCAAGAGTATCATGCTATCACTGATTTCAAAGTGAAGCAAGAGAAGAACAGTGGATTAGTGAAATGGAAAGATGATCTGGGTTTTTGGAGCAAGCTGATAAACACAAGTGGGATAATTAACTTGAAGATGATAAAAGAAAAGTATTTTGATGAGACCAGTAGCTGGACTTGGGTTTATAAGGTGAGACTGATCTATCTTTGTGTTGGGTGTGGTGAAAGGTAGGGATGGGAAAGAGAATTTCCCTCCTATCTACATGAAGTTGGCGATTGATTTTGAGAAGATTCGGAAGTACCCTATATACGTAGTGACCATAAATACTATGTTCTAATAAAATTATTTTGATTGACTTGTTCACTTTTACTAATGATTTAATTATTTGTAGGGGATTTTGAATTCAGTCATGAAATTCCACAGAGATGGAGTGGTCTTTTTGGCTACTGATTTTTTAAGGAAGGATGAGAAGAAAAATTAAAGACTGGATCGTATTCTTGATATGATCCAAAGAAAACATGATTGGAGCACTAATGTTTGGGGGAGTAGTAGAAGGTACGAGCTATGAAATGGAGGAAGCTGACGAAGAGGAAGGAGAGGATGAATTGAAATTGAGATTGACGAGAATAGTCATGTTGCAGTTGATGTGGATGACACAACTAATATTTAAGATAGAAACAATAGAGAGAATGTGGACTGAGAAGCAGATGCAAGGAAGAAGAAGTTTTTGTGACAGCTAGCTGCTTCAACGAAAATGGGCTTTGACAAAGATATGAAAAACAAAATATTGAGGCTCTGGTTCAAGATTCTTTTGTTACTTTTGAGGAGAAATTCAGTCAATAGTTCTCAGATAAAAGGAACAAGTTTGAGACATAGGTAACGGGCAACTTGGGGAAAATGAAGATTGAGGTTACACAGTTCAAGACATTTTTATTGCTGAGTGAATTGCGGGGAAGACTGATCAAGAAAGTGGTCCTAACAAAAGAAAAGTAGACACAAGTCATACCAAGAGCAAAAAAGACACAGCTCAATCAAAGAAAAAGGTAATCACTTGGAAAAAGCATTAAGAGTTGTTGGAACTTGGAACTAGGCAGTTGGAAGTAGTTTTTTGGGGCTAGGTTGCTGGAACTTGGATCTAGGCATTACATTTTGTTTGTGTAATATGTAATTGTTTTATTTTTGTAATGCTTTATTGTGTAATATGTAGTTAATATGACGTTTGTTTGTGTAATATGTAGTTCGAATTTGACGTTTGTATGTGTAATTTATTTGTATAATATGTATTGTAAGTTGGCAGTTATGCTATTAATACTATCTTGTATCTTTATATGTTTGTCATCAGGCTAAGAAAAAGAAAGATTTTAAACAAAGATTATTTGTTTGTCAATTTACCTGGAGTAAACTTGACTCAATCATCAAATATTGATCTTCAGATGAATACACAAGATTATTTAGAAAGCTATTTGAAGAACCTTCCACAAGATATATTTGTTAAAGGTTTTGATCCTTCTCAAGCTTAAATCAAAGATCCATCGGAATGGTTGTCTCCAGAAACATGAGATAAGACAACAATACCACAATTATGTGGGAGTCGATTTCACCCTACTGTCAAATAAATCGTAAATAAGGAAACTTCGGGAAAAACCCTAAGTTTCCAGAGGAACCGGCTATCTGCGAGAACCGCACAACAAAGATTAAGATGACTAAAATACTTAGAATAAAAACGAAAATAAGAGATTTGAGAGCAAGAAGGTTCTTATTCCGAATCTGCGTTGAACTGG
>CAKOAT010036670.1:5859-46147 GCA_932364175.1 Eruca vesicaria subsp. sativa
AATGTAAGTTTGTGATTTCTCAATGTATTGAATAAAAACTTTTTTATATAACCTATATATGTTTAAGAATTCTCAATTTTTTTAAAAGAAAAAAAAATATTACTAAGCTTTTTAGAATGTATTGAATAAAAACTTTTTTTACTAAACTATATATGTTTAAGAATTCTCAATTTTTAAAAATACGTTTTTAAAAAAAAAAGAATTTTTTTTTTTTAATTCATAAGAACCCGATCTTGAGATTCACTAATGGAATAGCAAATAGATTTGGGGTTCAACACTGTTCATGGTCCCACCCAAAAATTAATAAAAAATTCTAGTGAACCCCAAGAGGGGGTTCACTAATGGGCATGCTCTGCTCTTTGTTGCCACTTGTCACCGTAGTATATACCGAAAATGCTTCAATTTTGTCGTCGTCTTATTTTATTTTCGCCTTATTTTCATATTTCATAAATAAACATCCATTACTCTGAAATGCATTATTTAACGTTTAAACTATGTTAAAGAATTGTTTTGTTTTTGGCAAATGCTAGTCTTTTCCTCTATTTTAAATTACTTAAAATGAAGTTGAATCAAAATATGATAAATATATAAATAACATATTTTTTAGTTTATAACGCAAAATAAAACTAATTTTTATGTTGCTAAAATAACAGAGGCTCGAAATAGTATTTATTAATCAATAAAAACACTAAATTACCATGTATTATAAAATTAACCCTAATTACACCTTTTAAATACTAATTAAAAATTTTAATCACTAAATATTAAATCCAAAAATGTAATTATTTATATCTTTTACTTTTTAATAAATGCTATTTTATACAAATATTATTTCCTATTTAAAAAAAAAACTTGGTTCAATGCTGTTAGAAGATATTTTTATAGCTAGCTATATCTCATTGAAATATATAAAATCGAAGAGAAGAAGTTATATTGGCTATTTAGACGTAAATGCCAAAAATGTTTCATCTTTATTCTTGTTTTATACTCCTTAGTTTTGAACAGTTGATATTTTAAGATTATACACATAGATTAATAATAACACATATAAATTTTATATTTTTAAGACTAAAAATATCATTAGTTATTGTATCTACCCACAATTTCACCAATAATAAAATATAATGTATTATATCATTGATCATATAATATTAATTATTAATGAATATATATAGAAAATTGAAAATTAAAACAAAAAAAATATCATAAAGCGTGTAAGTTTTAAGAAATGGAGGGGGTAAATATTATCTTTACCACTCTTAAACATCTCCTATAGTGATACTTAATAAATATCTATGTATTTAAACAAAAAAAAAAAGAAATAAATAGAAAAATAAGAGAAAAGATCTCTCATTTACTATACCATCCAATAAGGTTGCTTTTACATCTTTCATTTATCACCCTCCTTTGAAATGCATTAATAAAAGTTTAGTTATCTTGAGATGTTTTTGTTTTTGGCATCCTATAGTTTTTTCTTTTAAAAAAAAATAGTATGCACTAAAAACACTTCAAAGTAAATACAAGACAACATGGATTTTGATTACTTTACAACTTCATCTCTTTTATGCATATAATATCTAGAGAGGCAGGAAAAAAAAACAAAGAATATGGCAAACAATCTCAATGTTATTTGTATTTTATGTTTATTTTTCGACGGATGAATGAAAAACTACTAATTAAAAATAGAACTGATTCGACATGAATCCCCTTATGAAGTTCTGATGAAAAACCGAGTGCACTACAGTCTACCTGCTAGTCAACAATTATCTCCAGTTATTTACTTGGAAAACATTTAATAATAGTAAAAAAAAAAAATAATAATAATCTACTATAATTAAAAGGGATAAATGAAGGCTTGAGAGGATGTCCACGTCTGCACTTTTAATCAACCAATAATCTGTTTCCGAATTGCCATGTCATTTATCTCTTAAAAAAAAAACCCAAACCGTAGCCGACGATATACATTGCTCCTCCTTCCTTAGGTTTCACTTTGCCCGCAAAGAAAACCAGAAGGCCAGGCGTTTCACTATATATTTTTATATCCTTAATTCTCACCTTCTCCTTTAATACATCGTTTGAGCTTCAGAATATATAGTCACTAGGTCACCGTCTGATGGGAGTGTATGGATCTTATGTAGTCGGGTGAGATTCCGACATGGCTCCGGTTGGTCCACGTTCCGGTGATGCTATATTCTCCAGCATCGATCGCATGGTAAAAGTTCAGATTTTGAAAGAATCTAGTTCTTGTTGTAGATACACTCTTTGATTCTCTTGGGATTTGGATAAATTTTGTAGAATGCAGAGTTGTTCATGTTGACTTATGGTGCAATCGTGCGTCAATTGCTTACTGACCTCGAAGATGTTGAGGAAGTCAACAAACAGCTTGATCAAATGTATTCTCTTCTTCTTCTTCTTCTTCTACGCTTTTCTCATAGCTCATAGAATTTAGATTTGATCAAAAGTTAGTTCCTTTTATTCATACGCCATGTAAAAAAAAGAATAACGCATTTGACTTTCTGATGAGTATTTGATTATTTAACACTGTTTATTCTGCAGGGGATACAACATTGGTATCCGACTTATCGATGAGTTTCTTGCCAAATATGGCGTTTCCAGATGCGTTGATTTCAAGGAAACTGCTGAAATGATTGCCAAGGTTTGTCACTTTCACTTACTTATTTGTTCTGTACTATCACCATTACTATAAATCAATCTTATATATCAAACTAGAGAACGTTTTAGATATCTCATTTGGTTTTATCCTGCTGAGAAGCAATAACAGGCATTGTGTTTACTACATTAGGTGGGTTTTAAGATGTTTTTGGGGGTCACTGCATCAGTGTCAAGCTGCATCAAACGCTTGTCCATTGATGAATCTACCAATCATCTCTGTTGCTACGATGTATATACACGTCAATGGTTAAATCATCGTATCTTTTCTGTCTGATTCTTCTATTTTTCACAGTTAGATTATGATGAATCACATAGAGGAATATACCGTCTACGGATTAAGCGATGCAATCCATCTGAAAATGCATGATCATCAAACTCAAGCTTCTAATTCTTGATGAACAGGTGTCGCTTCCTATTTTCTTCCTGTTTTTAATATTTTATAAAATTTGTTATCTATGCAGTAGATTCACGACATCCACAAAATACTTTGTTACTGCATCTTGATCTTATTGTTATTATTTTGTGCTTTTCTGATTTGTGTTGGTTTGTGCAGAAGAAATTCCAAAGTTTAGAGTCGCTGGACAAGATTCAGACGTCCTTCAAAATTTGAGTCTGACAGTCATGGAGAGTGTAGAGGTTTTAAGAGAGATCCACGGGAGTCAATCTTCGAGCTACACTTTTTTTTTTCTCTAGAGAAACAACTGCTTATCATTCATTGTTTCTGATATGGACCACTCTCTTTTGTTTTTCTTTGTTTATGGTATGTGCAGGTTGCAGAGTTTATATGCCTCCTCAAGTCCTACCTTCAAAAAAGGCGATGACTTGCAGGAAACCGGCTTTGCTTGAGCTTTATGAGTTTATCGTCGGTCTTTCTGTCTGATACACTATTTCAAAAAGGCGATGATACCTGTGTCTTTCGTGTTGGCGCACATCTCAGGTTATTCTTTCTAAGTTAGCAAAGAAATACAATGCAAGATTTGTGCTGAGGTGAGCTCGGAATATGTTTGGTTGAGGTATGATGATTGAGGTATGATGTGGTTGTCTCACTCATACAATGTGGCTGACACTTTTCTATGAAAGGACAAAAAATGCTCCTTTGGTGCTGTTAAGCCATCGAAGCAGCATGATATAAGCAAAGATGTTCCAGCCAACGGATCCAGCAATGATAATGAACCTTCGGTTGTGGTTCCCAATCAGGTTAATTCAAGAAAGTTAACTAAATTGGTGTCGATGTTAGTTTATCTTTGAACTCTTATTAAACAGTGTTTTTGAAGTAGTTATTTTGATGTGTATTTGATTGTGGTATTCTTTCCCAAGTTCCCAAGCAAATGTTGCTCGAAGAATTGAATCCAAACAGCCTTTAAGAGAAAGAAGCAAGCTTTTTTCAGAGGAAAATTATACAGCTTTGTGTGTAGATTTTTTCTTATATATTTCCATAAGTTATATACAGCACTGTGATATGTAGCCTTGCTTCAAGGCGTGTATGGTGTACCGTTTGCGCAAACAAGTTGTTTAACACTGGACTTGGTTTCAGTTTTGTAATACCGTCTTGGGCTTTGGACAGACACAGGGAGGTGATGCTTAGAGCATGCTTCTTCAACTGGTAAGACATTCTTCATGTCTGATTGTGTTGTTCTTGCGATCAAGGAGTCCGAATCAGCAGCTCCTGCTGGTAACCACATCTTAGTTTTTATTTATAGTACCCTCATAACTATCGACAAATCTGCAACTTTTTCTGATATTTCTGTTGCTTTGCAGGAAATGGCTTCTAAATTGGCATTGAGAACAAGTGTAATCTCTGAGGAAGCAAAAGACATAACCAAGTTCTTTATTTTTTGATGGGAAACATTTTTATTCTATGTAAATTTTATGTTTTTCTAATGACCTGAAGAATATATAAATTGGTTTTTGGTTTTGTAAATAAAGAACAAACAAATATTTGAATAGAAAAACATGTTACTAAAGACATACTCTTTTCACGTGATGTCGGGGGAAAATTAGATGATTTACAACAGATTTAAATATAGCTTTTGTTTTTATAGAAGAAAAAGAAGAAAATAGAAAGTGATATTAATGAAGGTTTGGTGTTAATGTTAAAAATAGATATTAAGTATTTATGTTTTTGCCAAGTCTTCACGTTTTTTATAAAATTACAAATTGCAAATATAACAAACTAAACAGCGTAATAAGAAAATAACTTGCAAATTAAATATTTTAGTTTATTTCACAAAAGAGAATATTTGTGATGGTACACTTTTAAAAACCAGGGACATGCAAAAGAAATAAAACTTAAGAAAATAAATATTTGTTACAGTATAAATTAAACATTTGAAATTAAAATTGAATTGAAAATTAATTTAAATTGTTAAAACTGTAGACAAAAAGTTCACACTAAATAGAGAAGTATAAACACAAATATTTAGTAGCTGACGAAGCCATCCATAAATATTTTTGTTTGCTGTTCATGAACAACATAAATACTCCATACCGAAATATAGAAATACGAAAGAAAAAACATGTTATGAAATTTAACATTCATTTGGAAAAAACAAATTTCCATTAAATTATTATACAAACATTTAGTTTTTTCTAATTTTTCTATTTTTTATAAGAAAAAAGAAAACAAAAAATTTATCAACGTGAATAAAAATGTATACACGAATGAAAAAAAACATCCCCATTAGATTTTTTGTTTTGGTATTATAAGTCCAGTGGCTCATAAAAATCTAACACCTATATATACATGTTGTATTATTAAATGTTTTTACATATTTAAATAAAAAGTGTAACTAGCTAATTATTTGAGCTTTTAATAAGTGTTTTAAGATATCTATGTATTTAAAGATAAATATAATAATTTAAACCAATAAAAAAATTATACGATATATATTTTAGAAATAATTTGGGTTTGAGTTAACTAAGAAAAGCTATAGCTTCAATAATTTCGTTCGAAAGGAATGTGTATGTTTTCCTTAAATAGATTCTGAGTTCTGTGTGTTTTATAGGTAACTGGATTTTGGTTTGAGGTGTTGGGTCCTAATCTATGTTTCAAATTATTTAGGAAAAATATTCTTATTGATATTTTGTTCAACAGTGAACAAAAATAAATTGATTACGAAAAATTTAATTCAGTTTACCAAGAATAAAATGATTAATGAAATATATTTTCTGGGAAAAAATAAACAGCTATAGAAAAATTAAATGAAATTGCTAAAAATACCATAAATTAACAAACACTTTTCAAAAATACATTCAATCATACTATAAATTTGAGTTTATGATTTACTGACTATTGTTTACGGTTTAGTATTTAGGGGGTGAAGTTGGATTTATAAATTCCTTTCAGTTTTTTTAGAAATTATTCTTGAATATTTCTAAATTTTAGTTAAATTTTTCATTACAAATTTAATGCATTTATGAAAATGGTTTTATTTTAGAGATACTATTTAAACTAGCACTTTTTTGATATTCATTTTCATGTTTACCTTAAGTACATTGACCTTCGCTTTCTAAGGGCTAAATATAAAATTATAATCCAATAGTTAAATAATCTAGATTTGCGGTTTAGATTTGAAAGGTGGTGTTCAGAACTTTAGTAAATATATAAATAAATAGTAATAAAAATTTTAAAAATAGTTTCAAAAAGAAAAGTTGAAAAACTATGAAACTTTTTTATAAAAAAAATTGAATTTGAAAGTTATAGTTCAAGAACTATAAAAATACTTTTTTAAACTTTTTATTTGTATAAATAATTATTTATATTTACATATTCATAACATAAGGTATAAATATATTTTACCTCCTTAATGAAATCTCATACTTATATATTTTGAAAATCATCGTTTAGAGAAGGTAAACATGAATAATAGTAACAAATAGAAGGTAAAAAAAAAATTTCTCCTATTTTTTAAAGATAAATTTGAAAATTGTATCAAATTTGGTGGTAAAACCGAAATTTATACAAACTTATATTGAAACTAGTTTAAAATATTTGTTCACACATTTGTTTTAAAATAACTAAATATAAAATATGGCCAAAGACTAACTTACATAGTATTAATAACTTTTAAAACAAATAATTTATACATTAAAAAAACACAAACTAAAATCAACTTTATCATTTATTTATTTTTTTGTATATTAAAATATTAAAAACATTTGAGTTCACAAATAACATAAATAATAATGATAGTGTGATTCGATAAACAATTATGATATATTTTTATGAGATAAAGACTCTTCTATTTTACAACGTCGTACTTTCAAAATAAAATTAGTGTATTATTACATACAAAAGGAAAAAAAGATACATTAAATACAATATATAATAAAGTCATGAGTAATAAATAAGATAACCATTCTTAAAAATAATATAAATATAAAAACTGTTTAATATAAACTTTATCACTGTTTATATCTAAAATATATACTATAAATTAATGGTAGTTTAAACAAAAAAAAACTTATAATCTTTCAATACATTTCACTCTAATTTGTCAAATATAATCAAAACAAACCAATGATATAACATAACTAATATAATTTATTTTAAATTTTATTGTTTAAGTTATACTCCCTCTATTTCAAAATTATAAATGTGTTTAAAAAATTGTTTAAAATAAATATTTTTCATTTATTGCATTTTCTTAGGTTGTTAAATTTTAAGCGACTAAAAGTTATAGAAACAGTTAGTCACAAAATAATGTATTTACAATGAAATTTAAATGACTATAATATGTTGAAAAAAATTTATACATATATCTTTTAAAACTTTATAAGCAAATAAACCGCGCGGTAAAATCTCTAGTAGTATATAATAGTGAAAAAGAAAACATTTGATAGCAGTCGACGATTATCTCCAGTTATTTACCTTGGAAACATTTACCGCCAAAAATTGACGCGAATAATACCCCGGCAAAATTGATCAAAACGACCGCTCCAAAGCGTTTAATTCGAAAGTCTCCCGCTCCTACTCTCTTACTAAATACCCTCCTCCTTCAGATCTTCCCCAACTTCACACTCCCTCTTTCGCTTCATCTCAATTAGGGTTTTTGATCTCAGCGAGATGGCGAAATCCAGCAGATCGACTAACATGGGGAAAGGGGTTATCACTCCGACGCAAATTGCTTTCATCGTCGATCGTTACCTCCACGACAATCGATTCTCTAAAACCCGAACACTTTTCAGATCCGAAGCTTCGTCTCTCCTCTCCAATTCCCCAGTTCGCGATGTAAGCCCACGAAGCTTTTCACACATTTGGCTCTTCTTTCGTTGTTTTTTTCTTTTGTGTCGCTTATGCGTTTTTTTTTGGTTCGTAGGTTCTGAAGAGTTATTTGACACTTGAGGATATATTGAAAGACTACGTATCTCTAAGAGAGCAGAAAGTGGCGTTGGATCATGAGAGTGTGACATTGGAGAAGGAGAAGGTTAGGGTTCAGAATCTGTTGCAAGGGATGCAGAATGTTATGAACACTTACAACTCCTGCTTGACCTCTCCTCCTCCTCCTCCTCCTCCTCCTCCTCCTGCTTCTCAACAGAAAAGCCACACCATCTCTTCAGGTATTCAGAGTTTTTTGTTTGTTTGGCATTTTACTGTTTGAGTTGCATCTGGCTGTTCCGAATTGGAATGATTGAAATATTGTCACTTAGATGCAACCCACTTAGGCACATAAAACTGTGACTGCAGAAAACTTGTTTGCTAGCTATTACATATCAGTTTGATGTTCTGTAATTTTATCTGGCTGACACATCCCGCTTTACACATCTTGAACTAATCATGTCTCTTTGCTTTTACAAGGTTACACACAGGACGACACACCCAATGCTATGTCAGTATCTCTGTTGGGTAACAAAAGAGTACGTTGTGGGAACTTTCCCACACCTTCGACCAGTCATCAGCCTATAACCGGAAAACGAAAGGGTCATGAAGCTTCTACAGGAGCTCCTCCAGTGGCTAAGAAAGCTCGAATTGCTACGGCACAACCCAACCCAACAGTAAATGGTATGTCTGTGTATGCATCCTTACATGTGTATAACATTTGGTTGAAGCTCTTGTATCGTTAAACTTATCTTTTGTCCTCTTTACTTGAATCAGAGACTAATAGGATCCCACAAGTTGATACAGCAGCTAACAATTTCTCTTCTCAAACTCCATTGGCGAAAAACTCATCAGCTAATAAGTCTATGACTGGTGCTGTGTCAAGCGTAGCTGATTCACCGCTTACTACTAATTCCACATGCCTTATGACACCACAAAAACATGCTTCCTCTGTTACTGGTAAATCCAACNATCAGAGACTAATAGGATCCCACAAGTTGATACAGCAGCTAACAATTTCTCTTCTCAAACTCCATTGGCGAAAAACTCATCAGCTAATAAGTCTATGACTGGTGCTGTGTCAAGCGTAGCTGATTCACCGCTTACTACTAATTCCACATGCCTTATGACACCACAAAAACATGCTTCCTCTGTTACTGGTAAATCCAACAGTCCCCAGAAAGAAGTTACCCCTACAAACTGCACGATTGTTACAAAGGAGAGATTCACAATTAGCCCTCTCAAGAAAATTACTTCTTATACAATGGAAAGGAGCCATCTTATCTCTTCTTCTTCACCGGTCAAGTCCAACCTCAAGATGTCAAATAAGAGAGACCATGTGAAAGGAAGACTCAACTTTGACGACACTGATACAGAAAGGTGCCTTGAGGCATCACCTGCTACTACAGATTTGGCTTCAACTTCTCCATCTGAGTCTGAGCCGGAAGTTGATTTATCTGACTTTGATTTTTCTATCTTGGCTGAAGACTTCTCATTCTCAGAGCTACTGGTTGATTTTGATATTGGCTTTGAAGGAAGTACCCCCAAAACACCTGCTGAAATGGTTTCAGGGTATGTTCTATGTTTTATAGTCTCAGTTTCTGTAAATTGCTATTATCTCTTGCTGTTTTCTTACGCCATCCTAAATCTTAACCACAGGTCGTCTCCTGAATCAGGGAATTGGGATCTATAGGCGGAGCAGGTCATGTCAGAGTATACACCAGATGCGCTTGAAGTGATTCCAGGGATAGAGATGATCACTCAAGGTTGGTATCTTCTGGTCTGTCTCATTTGCATGAGATGATGGCGAGACCGCTGCAGAGCCTTCTGCTTGGGTTAACTATGGTGACAATTTTCAAAATTAACTATGGTGACAAAGTCTTCTGATTCAATTTGTATATATTTAACTTGGTTTTGGCTCTATAGTATAACAAACANATTCCAGGGATAGAGATGATCACTCAAGGTTGGTATCTTCTGGTCTGTCTCATTTGCATGAGATGATGGCGAGACCGCTGCAGAGCCTTCTGCTTGGGTTAACTATGGTGACAATTTTCAAAATTAACTATGGTGACAAAGTCTTCTGATTCAATTTGTATATATTTAACTTGGTTTTGGCTCTATAGTATAACAAACAATTTCTCTCTACTGATATCGACAACAAAATCTAAGTTTTTTTTTTCTTTTTATCATTTATGCATCTATCGGGAACTCGAGATGTGTCAGGAAGTCAGAAAATGGCTTATGTTTCAAGCCAAGTACTTCTCCACTTCTTTGCTTCCAAAGTAAACTGGAACCCTCTGATAAATCTGTCAGGTATCACAAAAAAATTTAGTGACAATAAGCTTTGATTCCAGGAGTTGTTATGGTTAAACTCTTGTAAGAAACTAAACATGAAATGTGTTTTGGAGTTACTTTCGTAATACTTCCATCCTTAATACCTCAATTGGATCCAGACCGTCCTATGCTTGGAGAAGCCTATATGCTGCAATAAAAATCTTGAAAAAAGGGGCCAGAGCTGTAGTGGGAAATGGAGCGAGCATAAACATCTGGGAGGATCCGTGGATTGATGAGAAGCCAGCTAGACCAGTGTTATCTACTCGTATGATACCTCAACGCAGTCAAAGCGATGCCAGTCAATGCACTTGAGTTAAACAGCTCATATATCCAGGAACATCGGAGTGGAATCTACACAAGCTGCAACGTCTCTTTTGTGATGATGACATATCGAAGATTGTGAGATTGAGGCCATGCAATGAGCTGTGCAAGGATGGATATTGCTGGGATTTCACAAAGTCTGGAGATTACTCTGTCAAGTCTGGTTACTGGGTTATGAAAAATCTATTGAGACAATCTGAGGAGGAAGAGACTCCAGTTAATCAACCCTCTTTGGATCCTTTGTATAAAGTGATCTGGGAAGCGGACGTGTGTCCCAAGATACGACACTTTCTCTGGAGATGTCTAAATGATTGTCTACCAACGGCAGCTTCCCTTAAGTTTCGACATCTCACAAAAGATGGGACATGCAGTCGCTGTAATTCTCAGGACGAAACTGTGAATCACCTTCTCTTCACTTGTACTTATGGTAGACAGATATGGGCTCTATCTCCGATACCAGCTCCACTGGGAGGAGAACTGTCTAGCTCACTGTACCAGAATATATACTGGCTACTCACCACAGCGAAGCAGAATGGCAATGACTGCCTCAAGACAGGGCCGTGGATTCTTTGGCGGCTTTGGAAGAGCAGGAATGATTTTATCTTCAAAGGTGTAGACCATGATGACATGTCACTAATTAATAAGATGTTTGTGGATTTTGAGGAGTGGAGTAAGAGAGATGATATGGAGGTTAAAGAAGAAAACAGTGCACCAGCTATGAGACACGAAGGGAAATGGTCACCACCACCAACTAACTGGCTAAAGTGTAATCTAGATGGAGCGTGGAATAAAGACTTGGAAAACTGTGGAGTTGGTTGGGTACTAAGAGATCATAGCGGTGAGGTTTACTGGATTGGTTCAAAAAACTTACCACGGTTGAGATCCCCTTTGGAGACCGAAGCTGAGGCATTGAGATGGTCTATGATGCAGATGGTTAGATTGAACTTCACAAGCGTTATATATGAATCAGATTGTCAGCAGCTGGTGGACGCCATCAACCATCGTGAGAAAAATCACATGATCAATTCTTATGCTCAAGACATCACCTCTTTACTTGCAGCTAGGGAGGACTTCAAGATAACTTTTAATAGGAGAGAGTGTAATAGTGTGGCTGATAGAGTGGCAAAGGAAGATATATCTTTAGATGACAATGTTTCCAAATTGTACTCTTGTATGCCAAGTTGGATAAAATCCCTTGTGGAAGAGGATAAAATCAGGTTGTAAAACATTTGGAGAATAATGAGTTGAAGTTGAGACAAAAAAAAAACATGAAATGTGTTTTGAGTTACGTCGGTCGGTTGGATATCTAGTACTCTCTGGTGTCCATCTGATCCTTTTTCCTCCAGCTTGTTCAACAATGAAACTCATCGGTGCACATATCAAAAGCCTAAGCTTTCGTTTTTCTCTTAGCTTCACGAGGATACCCATAAATCCCACTGTACAGCAAAGTCGTGTGAAAATCTCCGACCAAACTTCCAATGTAACTTTCCGGGTAAGGCTTCCCACTTGGACCAGGGTTCTTGAGATCATCAATGTGCTTGTTAAGATTCTTGTCGATCATCAATGTAAACCCTTCGTTGAAAGAGCAGATCTTCATAAATTTTTGTTTATCTTTGTAATGCAACACTGTAGGTGGTGGAATGTACTTCCTCACCAGCCCATACAATAACGAGCTCAGCCCAAGCGAGTTTAGGCCCAACAAAAGAACCCTCTGGTAATCAGCAATAAATTGAGCTTAGCTCGGCTAATCCCCGCGATTAACCGAGTTAAGAGCGTTTAAACAAGGCGCTTGACTTAGCGGGCCGACCAAGGCCCATTTGGCGAAAGCCCGCAGGAACCACTATGAGTCCGCTAGGTCAAGGTGTAACCGCTATAAAAGGGAGAGAGGAGCTAACGAGAAGGGGATCCAAAATCACTCTCACTCACAAGGCGGCTAGAACTAGGGTTTTCACTCTTTGACTTCTTTTCCGACTTGTACGGCACGACCGAGCTCCCCGCGAGACTCCGCCTCGTCTCTCATTTCTCTATTTGTAACTGAACTCCCTTATTAATACAAACACGTCTTTGACTCTAAATCGTAATAAACCGCCTTTGAAATAACCCACCGACGAATCCTGTCACTCATTTACTGAACAGACCGAACTCGGTTCAAACAAACACTATATCACAACCGAGTCGAATTGAAATTTCTAAAACCTGAAAAGCGAGTTAGGAGATGTAACCAAAATAAACAAGGGTCTACCAAATTGTCATATTATAAAGAGTGTACTATCAAACAGCTTAAGTTCAAGATAAAACCACACCAATATGGTGTATAGTGAAAAAGGCATCTGTATTGTATAGTCTCAAAATGAAAATATGAAAAAGAGAACATAAAAACATAGTCTCAAAACGTAAAAAAAAAGAAGAGGAAATACGAAGCCCTAACAAAGACTTTTCATAAGCTTTACATCCTCAACATAATCTTGAAAGATAAAAACTGAAGGACGGTGAGACTTCAACTCTTGAAACCCTTGTATTTCAATTGATCTTGACAAAGTCTTCCTCTCAACATTGTAGTAAAAACATGAAAAGGATCTGAGAACAGGCGACAAGACAATATCACATGTCCGAGTCATTCCAACAATTTGAAATACACACGGAATATGCTTCTGCTTCCATGAAAGAGGCAGCTCGTAGATATCCGTTGACCATTTATTTATCTCAGCAACATCTTATAGCAACCACAAACGGAGAGTTATTTGATTGCTATCTGTAAAGTGAACTGCACCTAATCTACCCTTGTAGTTTATCAAAGTAGGACTTCCCATGCTTTCATTATCTATATTGATAAAGCTGAACTTCTCAAATCTAACATCAAAGCAAACTATCACAGACCCCGTAGGCTGAATATCAGAGTGACCGATGTAATACAACACCCTGTCTATACAAATCATATCACAAGACACGTTAGGGAAATGGGTTTTGCATTTGATACTTCTCCATAAAAGTTTTCCAGTCCCCAATGTCAGAACCAGAGATTGAGACTGGTTAGCGGATATACATAGCACTTTAAATTTTTTGTCTATCGGATCATACCCGCAATAAAACATTGGAAATGATGATCTTGTTCTCAGCTTCGGGTAGTGTAAGAAACTCCCCAGTGGCGGGAATACAAATCACCGGGGGCTTCATGTAGTTAAAAACCATAGGATCGAAAGAAACTCGAATAATTACAAGGTAACCAGGGGTATTTCACGAACCATCAAGACTCGAATCATAAAATTCGGATCTTCAGTGTCCATAACTTCAGAAACATTACTGAAACTTTATGTAATTATATAATTTGGTATAAGTGTAACTATAATCTAGAACTATTTCACACTTGTAGTAACTGTACAACTTAGTAAACTTTCAACTAATTTTGACTGTATCCTGTACATTTGCAATATGTTATTGATATATTTAGTGATAACATATCCAAGACAATGTAAAAATAGTTATTCATTTACATTATGTTACTGATATATTTAGTGAAAGTAAAATAAATAAAAACTATAGAAATTACATTAAGAGAAATGTATTTTATATAAAGTTTACAAAAGTATATAACGGTGCATGGCATAACTTATAAACACATGTAAATACTCCATCCCTAATCTTCAATTGGACACTAAGCAGCAGTCAAATGAATATCATTGCAGAAGTCCCAAACTGCACATTACCAGAAAAATCGATTGTATCTCCACCGTGTTCTTGATCCATCTAAGGAGATAACAAACACCGCTTGTATCATTTCAGAGCACCAGCAATTATAATTGATCTTGAGATCTATCTTTTCCAATAGAGACATAAAGATCTGTGGTTTTTTGTAACCCCAATAACCTGAAGATACCTCAGTAGCGATCATGTGATCCATCTGATCAGCAAACTCACGTGTAAAAGTAGGAAAGTTATGAACTAGTCCTCTATCATCAACACTAAATGCTAAGTTGAGCATACCATCAACGTAATTGGCCAACAAAAATCCCTTCTCACCAGCAAGACATTTTTTCCCTTCGTTCATCAAGTAAATGGAGGACGAAGAACTCATACATACCTCGCAGGTAGATGGCCTGTGGATTACCGGCTTGGTAACACTAAAGCTTGTATGTTCTGACAGCATTAACCTCATCAGTCTAGTCATTCAAGTGAATAAGATCTACAGTTTTGTAGAAGTATTCTTCTCTGCCAATTTGATTGAAGGCGGGTAATGCAACTCTTGCACTAACGAAGTCCCGGAGATCGTTTGTTGCTACCTTTGAGAAAATCTTGTGAAGCATGGAAGGAGGGAGAGAAGCCAAGTTAGAGTTCGACATGGTGAGATATTTGTTTTATCACGTAAATGGAAAGATTAACGTTTTATTTATTTGGAAAAAATGATAAACCCTTTTATAACATCGATCATTCTCAACAGTGGAGAAGAGATAAGATTGTATATAGGGTTGACTGCCTATTTCCCTCTGTGTAACTTAAACTCTACTTATTTCCACCTAAACTACTAATCTCTTTACTAAACCCCCTGGACATATAAATTGCTTCATATTAACCCCTAATCATATAAGCTCTGCACAATTAAACCTCTGTAATCGAAAAAGTTCAAATCAATATTTAAGCTCTAAAACGCGATTATATAGTTAATCGCGTTTTGCGATTCGACCCGACTTCTTAAAACGAAATTGATTTGGACAGAGACAAGAAACGAAGATGGAGATGATAGAATCTAATAGAGAGAAAATAAAAATAGAGGTGGAGAGGAGAGGAGAGAGTTGAGAGAGAGAAAAACAGAGATGGAGACTAGAGTCTGAGAAAGAGAGAAGAAACAAGACGAGAGAGACTGAGAGAGAGAAGAATCAGAGACGGGAGAAGCTGAGAGGGCGAGAGGAAATAGAGATGGAGACGAGAGAGAGAAGAAAGGGAAGAGCTTCAACTTCGAGACAGAGAGCTTATCTGGAGAAGCATGGGCACGTTACTTTGATTTATGGTACAAGTGAGCTTCAAGCTCGAGATGGTATTACAGAGGAGTCTGACCTATATTTTATTGCTACGCTAGCTTAAGGGTATTTTGTTTATGAGATAGTAACGAGATGTAATTTGTTTTCTTTGTGTGTTGATGGGTGATTTGTAATGACAAAAATGAGGCAAACAAAATTGATTCTGAGACACAGTTTGAAATAGAGAGGAAAGGTGATGAAGCAGATTATGAAAGTGAGTTTGAAATAGAGAGGAAAGAGGATGGAGCAGTTTATGCAAGACTTTTTCTATTTTATGTAAGACATGCTCAAGTTTATGTGACACATGTTCAGGTAGACGAGAGACATGTTTAGGTTCAACGAGAAATACATTATCCAAACACATTACAGACATAAATTCATTGCATAAGAGATTCAATACATATAACCAAACTACACAAAAAGAACATGGTTCTTCATCTTACCATACCTCTTTTCATAAAACCATATCATATCATAGGTTTCAATCATCTCTTCTTCCATCTTCTCGGGCCTTGTTTTCTGAAACTTCTCTCTCTCTCACTCGTTTGTCGCTCTGTTTTTCGCCACTCTCTCTTGTCTCTCTATCTCTGTTCTTCTTCACTATCTCTGATCTCACTTCTCCTCTCTCTCTGTTCTTCGTCACTCTCTCTCTTTGTCTCTCTGTTCTCGTCACTCTCTCTTTGTTCTTAGTTGTTGTCTCTGTATCTTTACGAAAGAGACAAACAAAACCATAATTTTTATTTACACCCAAATCTATTCCCGGGTTGGATGTTGATGGGTCGGGTCGGACTGTAATTTGTTTAATGGGCAATCACTAATTTCTAAAAGTAATTAACCAATTTTTAATTTTGATTTTGAAACTAGATTAGAAAGGGAGATCTGAACAGAACTAAATAGATTAGGGGGAAATGAAAAGATAATTCATATCTATGGGTGGTTTTCTTAAGAGGTAGATAGTATGGGTGGGAATAAATAGGGTTATGGTATTTAGAGGTGGGAATATGCAGTCGTCCCTTGTATATATCACGACAGTTAAGGGTGATTTGATGGAGACCTCGAGAAGTAACGATTTCTGATTGCAACAGTCGCATGCGTTGGATTTAGAACTTTGTAAAACTTTAAATAACAACAATAAATAAATTTCTAAAACTAAGTGAAACAACTGAGTTAGATTGTCTAAATATATGAAATTAAGAAAACATTTAACAAATTAGATAGTGTAACAATTTTGATAGCCTAAATATATGAAACTATGTAAACCTTTAAGAAATAAATATATTATTCAGTAAGAAATATCGGGGATAATAAATGAACCGTAATTTAATTTATGTAATGATGATTTATTACCCCAATTACAAGTTGTAACTCTTCTATTTAAGTGTGTTTTGATAGATGGTGCCTTCCCCTCCATTGTGGCATGCATTGGATTTGAAAACCGAGTTCAGTAATAAAGGCACGCATATGATCATCATTACACTTCATTTAAATCCCACAACACTAAACCGTGTGGATCATCATTACATTTACATTCAATTTAAAAAACCCTCTATTTAAACTCCACTCCACCGCAGTAAGTTAAGTTAAATCGTCTCCTTTATATCTAAAAACATTTCACCGCAAAGAAAGAATCCGTCATCTTTCAAATATGGAACACTACAATACTCTTGGTGAAGTTGTCTATGACGAGAAAGTCAAGCATTGGTGTTTCAGAATGAAAATCATAAGGATCTATTCTTTCTATTCCTATGTTACCGACAAAGGACCACACCATGTTTATGTCATAACATATGAACATGTAAGTACAAAATCATCATCTCTCAAGTTTCTAATAACAACAATGGAAAATATAAACTCGCTCGTTGAACTTAATTTATGCACGGGACCAAGATGGAGATGACCATCTATGATATATATGGAGGTAAGTTTAGATGCCTAGAGAAGCAAGAGGGAAAATAGGTGGAAATATTTATTGTAGAAGTTGGCCGTGCCCATCCAGGTTTCAAGGCAGCAAAATCCAAATTTACACTAACTACTACTGGCTTGTAATGTCGGAGTTGTAATGTCTTGGTCGCCATATGACGACCTTGAAACAGGTCGTCCATCTCGCCATATGGCAAGCTGGGTGTGTAACGACCCGCTCGCCATATGGCGAGCTGGGCGCAGTTCGTCCCACTCGCCATATGGCGAGCTGGACACTGAGTCCCACTCACCATATGGAGAGTTTGGCTCGGACGTCCCGCTCGCCATATGGCGAACGGATCTTGGGCGGACCAGCTCGCCATATGGCGAGCGGTTTGTGTACGGCCGCTTGCCATATGTCAAGTTTGATGCGTGCAAGGCCGTTTTAATATTCCAAGGATCCATACTTGTGGCTTTCCCGGAATTATTTCGAGAAGGTTCCTTAAAAGTAGGAATCTTAGACGTTGATTTCGAGATTACCGTTTTTGACCCTAACAGAGAGTTGCAGGAACCGGTTTATATGCATGAACCTGCAGGATTTGTGGATCTAGAGAGACATCATCATGTCTGCAAACTTACTAAAGCTTTGTATGGTCTCAAACAAGCTCTTAGAGCTTGGTTTGGTACACTCAGCAACTACTTGATTGGCTTTGGCTTCGTCTGTAGTACCTCTGATCCATCTATGTTTACTTACAACAGAAACCACGAGTTTTATGGTGTTGTTGCTCTATGTCGATGATCTTCTTCTCACAGGAATTGAAGAAACCCTGCTTCAAGATCTGATCAACTCCTTGTCCAATCGCTTCTCTATGAAAGACATGGGCATGCCCTCTTACTTTCTTGGCACAGAGATGGAAACACATCAAGAGATTTTTCATGCTGCGTCTATGACTGATTGTAAATCCAATGCCCACTCCTCTACCTGAACGCATTGAAGCACCGGTTTCAAGTCTTTTTCCAGAACCAACCTACTTTAGAAGCCTTGCTGGGAAGCTGTAGTACCTGACAATTACTAGACCAGACATTCAATATGCAGTAAATCTTGTCTGTCAACGGATGCATGCGCCAACAGTTAGGGATTTTGATTTACTAAAGCGTATACACAGGTATCTTAAAGGAACTCTGAGTAACTGTCTTCACATCAGAAAGAATGAAGCATTGTCTCTCATTGCATACCGTGACAGTGATTGGGGAGGTTGTCAGGAAACTAAACACTCAACTACATGCTTCTGTACCATTCTAGGTTCCAACTTAGTGTTTTGGTCAGCTAAAAGAAAAGACATGGTGTCTCATTCTTTGGCGGAGGCTGAGTACAGAGCTTTGGCAGAAACTGCACATGAAATTATTTGGATCTCTCAGCTCTTGTGTGAACTACATATACCCCAAGATCATGCAACAATGCTGCTTTGTGATAATCTCTCGGCAGTATATTTGAGCATGAATCCCACCATACATAAGAAATCCAAACACTTTTATCGTGATTAGCATTATATAAGAGAACAGGTGGTCCTTGGGTTGATTGAGACTCGGCACATTCCAGCTGAGCTTCAGGTAACAGATATCTTTGCCAAAGCTCTATCACGAAAAGCTTTTGTTCATCTTCGAAGCAAACTTGTCGTTGAAGAAATAACCAAGCAAAGTTTGAAAGGGGATGTTAGTGTAAAGGCCCAGCCCAACAAAAATGTCAATAAGCCCACTCTACAGCTCATCTTCACCAACGGTTCTCTACGGAATCCTTGTTGCCTTGTAATGCAGAGAAGACTGGTACGAACTCATCACATATGCTCCTTATCCAGAATCCCTTTGTCCCTTTTTAATGGCTTGTGCTGTCTAGGTTCATCCATAGCTTGACATCTGTTGGTCTTGGAGTCTAGATCTTTCTTTACTTATATTGTGTTTTCTTCCTCATTGTAACTTAACTGGTAATAAAGTATTATTCAATAAACATTCACAGTTTCATATTGTTCTACCACACGCATGGAGATGGAAAGTTAAAAAGCCTTTTACATAGTCAAAGCGAGGCAAAAACTTAACACTTGTCAAGTTGTATGGTTTAGGTTCCAAATTTGCTCACTGGTTCGAACATCACAGGAAAGGGACGAATGGTCCAGCAAGTCGCGTCTCGTCGTAATTGTCACGGAAACAATGTGTCATTAAGAGCATGTACATTGAGGGTTCATAAGGGGGGTCACACAGTTTTCTAGATGAACAGTGATAAACTTCACTCTCCAAAAGTTCATCCCGGTGACTCACAAGAGGGTGAAGTTCACCACGTGTCAGAAAGGGATTGGTTCAATTATTTCTTATTTCTTTTTTTTTTTTAAGGTGACAAAAAGAAAAATTATAATTAAATATTACAAAGATGAACCCCAAAAGGGGTTCATTGATGTACATGCTCTAAGAGCACCCCCATCAAGGGATGATGGGGGGAGTTCACACACACAATAAAAAAAAAATTAATATTAAAATCAGATTTCTATGAACCTCTCTCTCAAAAGTTCACTGCGGTGAACCCCGATGACCCCGGATTCACCACGTGTCAGTCTATGATTGGTCTATTATTATTTTCTTTTTCTTTTTTTTTTAAAAGTAAACGAAAAAAAGAATTAATTTTTTATTTGTGTGAACCCCTGGGAAGGGTTCACTGATGTGGATGCTCTAAGGGATTGGTCAAAGTCGTAAGTTGATATTAAGCCCATGTTTGAGATCGTTGCTTTTTATATATGTAGTTGAATCCCGAAGACACTTTCGTTCTATCTAGCTAGGGTTTAACGCTCTTAATATCCCCCCGCCATGGAAAACCTAAAGCTTCTCGTATCAGATAATAGCTTAACAATCTTAACATCCAATACACAACCTTCAATCCCATTTGATCTCCTTGTCGAAATATTCTCGAGAGTGCCCTCAAAATCTATAGCTAGGTTTCGCTGCCTTTCGAGATTATGGTATCCATACTTTGCCTTCCATATTTCACTGAAATGTTTCTGACTAAGTCCTCGAATCATCCACGGCTCTTGTTCACTGCTCAAGTTTATGACAAGTTATTATTCTTCTCTGCACCTCAGACACAGAATTCTTCTCTTGTAGCCACTCGTTATCAAACGCATTCCTCCAATCTTGAAATAACCTCCTCACTCCACGGAATGGTATGTTGTCAAGATAAGAAAGGTAATTATACGACGCCGGTGATTTGTAATTCCGCCACTGGAGAGTTTCTTAGATTACCCAAAGTGAAAAGGGATGAGCAAACGCAAACCCAATGATTTATTGCGGGTATGATCCGACCGACAAAAAATTCAAAATGCTGAGTATATCCGGTAACTTGGACACCAACCAGGCTCGTGTTCTGACGCTGGGGACTGGAAAGCATTCATGGAGAAGGATTAAATGCGAACCTCATTATCCCGTGGTCTCTCAAGATCATATGATTTGTATAGATGGGGTTTTGTATTACCTAGCTCTCATTTTTGTCGAGCAGACAGAGCATGTGATAGTTAGCTTTGATGTTAAATCTGAGAAGTTCAGCTTTATCGATATAGATAATGAAAGCACGAGATTAGGTTCTACGTTGATAAACTACAAGGGTAAATTAGGTGTTGTTCAGTTTACAGATTACAATGGGAGAGCTCTCCGCTTGTGGTTTCTAGAGGAAGATGTTGATGATGGGATAAATAAATGGTCATCGAGTATCCATGAATTGCCGCTTCCGGGTAAGAAGCCATATACCAATAGATTTCAAATTGTTGGAATGACTCGTACATGTGATGTTGTGTTGTCGCCGAACCTGTTCTTAGACAACCATTTTTATGTTCTTTACTACAATGTCGAGAGCAAGACTATAGCAAGAACCGAGATACAAGGGCTGCAGGAGTTCAAACGTTATGGTCCTACAATTTATACCTTTCAAGATTATGTAGAGGATCTTCAGCTTATGAAAAAAATTTAGATCTTCGTTTTCACTTTCTTTTCTTTTTCTTTTGAGATTATGTTTTCTTTTTTTTTTTTTTATATTGTAAACAACACATGCTTTTCTACTCCACCATGATACAATCAAGTTTCTTATAAGTAATTCTGATACAATGGTAAAAAATTAAAAATGGTACGCCCATAAGATCATAAGAAGGCACGTCAGTTTTCTTCTGGAGTGTGGTGAGTGAAGTGACGCACGAGAGATTTCACATATTTCCATCTTCCTTTGAGAAATGACCCTCGAGAGTGTTAACTTTGCACAGTTCTTTCAAAACAGGAAAAGTTAAAAAGCAATGTACTGAAAGAGATGATGAAGCAGGAAAAACACATGATGAACTATCAAAACCCAGTTCAGTAATCATGAAACCATGATCACAACCATATGTCAAGAAGAAAAGAAAAGGCAATGATTCATCAAAACGCCAATAATCTTCAGAATGAGACATCAGTGCTGTTCGTTTGGTTGTTACAGAGCTGCAGCGATGTTTTTTCAAAAATCATGTTTGTTTGATTGATGCAGGTACATGCGTGTAACCTGCCGCGTCTGACACCAAATCATGTGTTTGACGCCGTAAAATCTCGCAGTCACGACATAAATTTTGTGTTTACTTAAGCTGCATCGGCGTCTGCGTCTTCCAAAACAAACAAAAATTTAGAAATATGAAGCAGCCTCAGACGCAGCCACTGAAAGTCAAACGAACAGCCCTATTGAATCCTTAAACCGCAAAGCAAAAAAAAAAGGCAAGATTACTTTTTCAAATATTTGCATTCAAGTAGCGTAGTGTGTGTAGAAAAATATTAGAATCGATCGATAGGGCCGATGGTTCTTGTCTGTATGCCTCCTATCAGTGTATTCTACAACCTTTTCAATTAATTTAATACGAAAAAAATCTGACATGTGGTGTTCACATCAATTAACGATCTCTTGGAAGTAATGACATCCAATATAAAACATTACTCGTATATATTCTACGTTAGACTCATTTTATATATTCTAGATATGCGACCGCAATGAGCACGGAAAATGTAAAAGGGAAAGCAAAGGGACGAAGTTGTGTCATGAGAAGATGTAAACATGTGAGGCCACATGGGAAATGTCTCTGACCACATTCCTCACCGTTCGACAATCGACATGCCACATTCCTTCCTTCCCAGCGTAGCAACATTTTCATTTTTGTTTTTTTTTCCATTTTTCACTCCATATGTTATTGTTTGTTACATTTTATCCCGACATATCAATAGTAACCTCCAAGTCTAATGACAAAAACAATTTCTTCGAAGGTTATATTTTTCATTTTACTGTGAACCAAATTTCCGATGATGTGAACTAAGGTTATTAATAAAATGAATGATTGGCAATAAACAGTCTGAATTGCAATTATATTTCACAAGAAACAGTCTGAAATGCAAAAGATTTTTGGACACGTGGCGATCAATTATTCACTTTCTCTTCTGTTGGTTTGTGTTCGCGTTGGGCTTCAATATTTATTGATAGAAAGATTTTTATCTTTGATCAAAAAAAAAGAATGACTTTTACCTCTAAAAATTACCTCTTCGCCTCTCCACCTTCTTCAGCTCCCGAAAGCAACGAATTTTGCTCCTCCGCCGCAGATACCTACTGCGAAAGCTGAGACTGGCCGCAGAGACCAACAACTCCAGAAGCTGAGATGTGGTTCCCTCCATGTGCGTGGATTTCATATCCAGTTATCTCGACGGAGACCATTACAGTGTCATCGCCGATTAGGCATCCACATTCACTAAAACGGTTCAAATTTCCAGCGACAGTATGGAAATGTTGATCTTCGACATCGATTAGAAGCTCCTCATGAATTTAGACTACTGGCTCAAGGTTACGGGTACTCTCTCTCTCTCTCTCTCTATTATTAACTATTAGATCTGATCCGTTATAACCGAAGTATCGAAGATTCTTGATCATATATCAAACCTGAATCTGTTGAGATCCCATTTACTGATTAAGATAACTGGTTCTGTTGTAATTACATCTTTGTTTGATTGAATTATTTTTTTGGTTCATCATATATCAAACTTAAATCTGTTTGAATGGTCTTGACAGTGTGTGGTTGTCTTCAATGGAGTTGAGAGATGAGACAATTGTGATGTTGAGACTGAGAGTAAGCAGTAAATGAATGATTTATATTCTTTTTGAGGAGACTCATTTGGATTCAACCAAATATGAGAGCAGTTGAACTTCGGTGTCTTCAAGTGTGACAGTGGCAGATGGGATCAACATGATGCAATTAGTATACTAAGGTATGAACCCTTCATTTTCTGCTTCTCTACTTATCACGTATATTTTTTTGTCATTTAGCAATCTTAATTTTTTCATATTTTTATCACGAACAATTCATCAGAGGAAGGCATTGAGATTGAGTAAGTATCTCCTATTTTCTGCTCTATGTCATTTGTTTAGTATGCATATACAAAAATAACAACAAAATGAAATACCCCGTTGCTGTTGTAATTGAATCGGTTTTAGCATACCGATTGAATTATTTTCTGATGTACATAGGTCCGAACCGTCCGAGTCTAATAGCTTTAATGTAAGTGGGTGGTAGAAGGAACAGCTCCAGCTTTTGAAGCGACTTGAGACTGTACAATGCTCTAAAAAAACTTGGGTTCACTATCGTTTTACTAACCAGTCGGGAGGGCCAAAAGAGTGTCTACTATTCCTTCATTTCATTCAAAGCAAGTTTGCTTCTTGCTTATTTTAAACCTCTAAGCTTTGAAACACACGCTTTGTGTAATGGTTTTGGCAGGAACCAAACAAACGCTCATGCAAACAGTTCAACGGTATGAGAGTTTGGTCAACATTATATCAAAAGCTCATGCAAATGATTCGACGGTTTGAGAGTTTGGCCAACATTATTTCAGTCAATTTGGACGAATGGGTCTTAACGGATCAGCAATCTTGCAACTTGTAAGGATGAAAATTGTGAAACATAGATTGAAGAAGAAGACACTGATGAGGTTGAAGAGAAGGCAGTTGAGCGATGGGATCAAGTAAAAGAAAGACATGCCATTTGGATCCACGAAGAACATTTGATAATGGACTATTTCAGAGATGAATTGATCCAAGAACAAATCCAATGCACGCAACTTACAGAGATCAACACTTGGACGACCAACTGGTGGGTGAGGCAAAAGGATGGTAGAGGGACAAATAAAACCGGAGCTTGAAGTGGAACAAGTGAGCAGAGGAGACATGCATGTGCTAGACTTTAAATTCGCTCTTACAGTAACCTGAACAAAGCAACAAGCAGAATCAATGGTTAGTATCCGACATACTTTGCCAGCCAAATTCCAAAGCACAAGAAACCTGTGGAAGAAGATAGATGTAGCTCTATCACACTCATTCAGGTAACTTGAAGTTTACGCTTAGCTATAGATCAGCAGGCAGAAACAGTTTTGACTAGGTCTTAAGTGACGTCCCACTTTTTGGCTCTATTTTTGTAGGAATAAAGCAAACGAATAATAGAGTGTACATTAAACACTAAAACATATGGCTGTTTCTGCAAACCCATCTCAGCGGTTGTTCTTTTTTTTTCAGTTTCTCAGGATGTTATTAAATATTACAAGAACAATCAAACTTATTGGAGCACTATAACAAAAAAAAAAAAAAGCAGAGCAATACAACATTTTGATGAGGTTGTTTATTATAACTCCTTACTGAGGATTGAAGTTCCACGATAATGAAGTTATGGGATCCACTTTTGTCTAAATAAAGATTCTCTTTGAGCATCACCAAGATAAAGACTATAAAAGTATGTCTTGGGATTGTTATCTAAGCCTTCGAGTGTTAGTTAATTCTGTGAAAAAAAAAATTTGGTTTCGATCATTTATATATGTTTACTTACTAAGTTTGTAGGTCTCATGATTATTTTTGTTATTTACTTTTTGGTTGATTCTACCATTTAGTAGTTGAACCGTTTACTTTTTTTGGATCAAATAGTGTTTACTTTTTTTACTTGGTAAAAGGTGTCTAAAAACGATATGTGGTCAGTTATATTATTTTCTATCATTACTGTGTTGATGAAATTCATGGAAGTTCTTTTTAGTATTACTATAATGTAGTTATTCAGACTAAATGTAGGACTCTTAACTCAACTCCTTCCATAAAATTTCATTTTACAGAATCAATCGAATTCCAATTTAGTCAATTTATTTTGCATTTGTAATCAGAAACTATATTATTTCAAAAAATCTTAGTCACAACTCGAAAGCAACATAAAACATTTGTTCACAACTGACATGTGAATGGTGAAGAAGACAAAATTGAACGAATATTTAGAAAATATCTATAAAACCAAAGGTAAACCTGCTATCACCATATATATACCATTAGGTAACAAACTGGTTTTCTCTACCCCTCCTCCGAGTAAGCCTCTTCCAGATTATTACACATTCTCTTTTAAAAGTCTAAATGGCACTAGCATTATATTTATTTTTCATTGCTATCTCCAAACACACATATAAAATAAAGGTTGTACGCGATTAACAATACCTTATATGGACTATCAATGCGGTTATGGATGAACTCTTCCATGCAATATCAAACCATATTTAACCGTTGCTGAAATATCACCATTTACTCAATTAAATAAATCTTTAGATTAATTATAACTTATATTATGTGACTATGAAAATGTTTTTGAATGTGTATAGATCTTTTTAGAAAGCGTTAAAAATAAAATATAAACAGAATAGAATAATTAAAATCTAGTGAAATATAACAAAATACATAATTCATAATATGAAAATTAAAGGGGTTAGTCATTTTACATAATGTGTTCAAAAAAAAAATTTATTTTACATAAAAAAATAACATTTCCGCGCGAAGCGCGGACCAACCACTAGTGTAACAATAATATAAGGTTTGGTACAATTAGAAGTTTTAGCATAGTCTCGAAAATAAATACGCCCTTTACTGAATTTTTCTTTGCTTGCTTTGGCTATGTAAGAAAATGTTGGTAAATGGCAAATTAATAATCTAAACTGAAGTTTAAGGAAACAGTTGTAACATGATGTTAAAGAATACTTATGAACATAGGATACACACGCAAATAGTGAAAAGATGGCTGGTTAATATGTATATAAGAAAACGTTTCGTGTTACCCTAAAATTACTTGAGGAGTAAGAAATTAAACTCGAGCTGAGTCCTCAGACGCCATTGGTAGCGTTATCGATGTGAACTCCATTGCTGTCTTCATAAATCTTCCCATTCACTTGAGCCCTCGGTCTCTGAAAGAATAAAAAGGACATTATGATCAATCAATCTATCAACTTTTCAATCGGATTTGTCAATAAGAAGACTAGTTCAGAAATGTGTACTCTGTCTGCAGGATCAACACCGTTCCCGTTCAAGAATTTGTGATTGTCTTCCTTGGTTCTGTCTTTTGAGCTCAAAGGAAGTAACACCGTGGTCCTATCAGGCAACTCTGTTTCGCAAAACAAAACTATATATGAGAATCTGCTGGTTGGTCTCTGACAAGTAAAAGATCAAACCTGGTAGTTTCTTGTCGAGGAAGAACACAACCAAGTTGACGGTGTACCACGCAACGACAACATCCACTGTGTAATGTTTACGGGACGCGATAATCAAGAGGCTTTGCAAGATGGCAATGACCCAACCTAACAGCTTTATAAACCTGAAAAAGAGAGAGACATTAGTAAAAGCTAATAAAGAGATGAGAAACGACATTTGTGGAGGAGGAAAGTGTGTGTACCTTTTAGAACCGTATTTCTGGTAAGTGAGGACAAAGACTAGTGTGAATATCATATGCGATGAGAAAATCAAATCTCCACATCCATATATCACACCACGAGGAACTGACATGAATCAGAGTATTATTACGTAAGTGCGAGGAGAAGTTGTACATAAGAAAATGTGTTGAGGGAAAATGTTAAAACTCACAGTTAATCAAGAGAACCTCAAGAACGCTATGTGGGCGTGGCAACGTGGCAAGCTCAGAACCCTGTAAGTAAGACAAGAAGAGACTCACCAGAATAAACACAAGAGTATTGATGATACGCCACTAGTGTAGAGTTTTTATCAAGTTTTACCTCACGACAGTGATAGTTAGGGCCAGGAAGCTGAGTAGAATAGAATGTTATTACTCGGAGAAACTGACAAGCCTGTTAATGGATGCAACAAAATTCAATACCGACCAACCCTTGACTTGTAATACGCAGCAAAAGGAAAAAAAAGAAACTTACAACTAAGAAGGCAAGAACCCTGCACCATATCAACACAGTGTAAATCTTCTTGCTTTTCATGATGAATGGATGGAAAGTCCACTGCAAATTTTATAAGGCAAAAAAAAAAAAAAAAAAGAATTCATATAACGGGGTGCTTGGCCAGAACAGAACCATACAAAAATCATGAGGAAACACACCAGTAAAAACGAAAGAAATACACAAGTGAAGACAGTTTCACTTATGTAGCCTTTATCTTGACCAAGCTCCTAAAAATCAAAAAAAAAAAAACTTCAATTTGACATATATGCTAAAGAAAATTAAATCAGCCAAACCAACAAGGTCAAAGATTCTGAGACAAACCGGAAGAAGAATATATCCAAGATCTTGAAGTGTTTGTCCAGGTCGATGAATATAATGAACTCCCCTAGCAGCTAACCCATGAATATACTGCCACATAACAAATACACTCATAAAATGTCAACACTTACCTAAAAAGAAAACTCCAAGACTCTACTAAAACCAAAGCAACCAAGAGATATATATATAAGTCATAAAAGTTACTACCCCCAAATAAAAAGGGGCAATGTTCTAGTCTTGTCCTTTAATAAAGAGCAAAAAGGTGTTGAATACACCTCTAGGTATTCAATAACAGAGTGAAAGTAAGTGAGTTTAATACTATAAAGAAAGATGGGAAAACCTGACAGAGAAGACCAGCAAGAAGGTACTTCCAATTCTCAACGAGGAGACCAATCTCTGTCGTTATTTCCGAACATACTCGCTTCCATAGCTATAAAAAAAAAAAACAATGAACCAAATCAGCTTACTTATAATATAATAACAAAAAAATAATTGCAGAATTCAAAAATTTGAAGGAAGAGGTACCTTAGAAGCTTCGCGGCGAATGTAAAGCGTCATTCTTTATTTATTGATGTTCTTCCACTTCCATACTACTTACTACTTCAGACCCCAAACCAAACCAAACCAAACCAAACCAAACCAAACCAAACTAAACCAAACTGATAAATTCAAATCTTCACCAGCTAATTTCAAATTTTGATCTGTCGAATCGGAAAGAAAGTTGTAAATCCTCCGAAACCCAAGCCGCAGGACACGTCTCGCTTCAACGACGGATCGACGATCGAAAAGGGAGAAACGAGAAGGACGGTGACACCCAAAGAGGATCAAAAGACAACAGAGAAGCTTTTTAAAGTGGAAAAAGGATTTCTCTTTTAGGAGGATTCTGAGAACAACGATGATCAACAAAAAGCCCTAACAACAATTTATCCTTTGGAAACAAAAAATCAGCGTTTTGTGGAGAAAAAGAACATTAGAGGATCGTTTAGGTGAACGCGAGTTCCAGACGGAGAGAACGGTTGAACATTTTTCAAAACATAAAATAAATGGCGACTTTATAAACATTTTATTTTGTTTTTATTTAATCAAATTAAATTAGCACTGCTGTATAAATAATATAAGCAAAACTAGCCATGCGCATACGGTCCTTGGTCCGGGTTCGGTTCCGTTCTTCACTTTTAATTATTTAAGATCCGTTCAAACATCTAGAAAATTTGGTTCGATGTTGATTTTATTAATTTGGTTTTTAATTTAGTTCAGATAACAAAGGTAGGAACCGACTAATATCCAACGTAATTTTAGATAACATTTATTTTCGGTTTGGTTCTGATTTTTGGTTAAAATGTTGAAAAATTCAAGTTTTAGATTGAATAACAAAATTTTATGGTTTTTAGTGAAATTTGGATACTTCCATTTTAACTATTTCGGATAAAAAGAGTTTGGAAATTCATTTTTTTGAGTATTTTGATTTATAAATAAAAGTTATTAATTATTTGAATAGTTTAAAATTAAATATAGTTAACATTTATAAGTATATAAATTATGTTACAGAAGTTCGAGTATCTTATCTCTTTTGGCAAGGATAGACACATGAAGCTTAGACCACGCTTTTCAAGAACATAATGAGGCGGCAATGGCTATTGTTCTAAGTGACACTCGTGATCAACGTCATCAGTCATACATCACCCGACATGCATCAGTTTGGATTCATTATCTTCTTGCTTTGGAGGCTCAAAAGTAATATGTTTATTTTGGTGAGTTTCCAGTCATTCTGTTTAGATGTCTATTGACATCCCAATTTTTTTTCCGTCTTTTATGTATCATCTGCTTCCATTTGTTGAACTGTCCCTACAAGTGTTATAAAAAAAAAGAAGTTCGAGTATTAATTCGGTTTCAATTTTTTGATTCTATTGATATAAGATCCGCTTGAATAATTGATAGGATCCAAACCCAAAGTGAATCTCGTGTTTTGATTCTTCAGTTTGGATAAATGTGTTTAATTCCAAATAGATGAGTTGTTAGCTGTGTTCTATCATAGCTATCTCTGAGCCTGGTGGTATAAGTGCTCTGTACAACATAAAATTCAGAAGTTATTCAATATGATACACATCAATATATCATTATTTACACGAAGTAATTTTTGTCTTTGAATATGCAGCAAAACACCTAGTTATTTAGTATAATGCTAATCGAACTACATCATAACTCTTTAAAAAAAAAGATAAATTGCTATCAAGATAAATCTTTATAATGCAAATTTTGTATTACTACCTGATACATGCAACTCTGGCAATAAACAATCTGCACTTGCTGAGACGTAAGATTAATTAAATTTCATGAACCACAACATAAGCTACCTAACAAGTTCTTGTTTTCTTCCCTTTACGCCATCTTATGGAATTTAAATAAAAGAAACAAGAACTAATTACTTTATGAAGCAAGTTAGTAAACGTAACTGCAAAGCGCCATATGCTACCCATCTTTGAGCAACTACTTTCACAAATTACCAGAGTTATTTGAATCTATATGAGCTTTTATTACCCATTAGTTTTTATATTTTCTGAGTATTTGATAAGAGAAGTGAATGAATCAGTACCGTTGGTCTCTCATGTAAATTTGGCGCTGAAAAACTGGAAAATCAAAACACCAAACAGAGCAACACCGAGCTGGATACCTATCTGAACCATCACATTCTTCAGAATCAGCCAGGCTTCCTCCGACCATTTCCTCTTCTTTCCACTGCTCACCGTGGTCGTACTTTCTTCTTCCTCTCTTCCATCATCGTTATCCTTTGTCTCATCCACTTCTTGTATAGTCTTAGTCTCCTCTCTTATTTCTGAACCAACTTCGGTTATCTCCCCCGGTTTCTTGTTGAATAATCCTTTGAACTGTTTTCTAGCTTTGTTCTCCGCTTCCTGTGACGAGGTCCTAAGATACTAGATTTTAGCCAAGCATGTCTAAATCATAAATAGCCTTTCGAACTCCAATACTGACTGACCTGTTCTTTCTGCTTGAGTTTCAAAAGTGCAGTTGTCGCATCAGCTTCTGATGATTTATCCACTTTGATCATCTATATCCACAAAAGTCATATTAGTAAACAAATTTCCATCTCTAAGGATTGGACTATAACAAGCAAATTTAGTATAAAATACCATATTGAAGTCATTTCTAGCGTCTTGATACTCTCCACCTGCCATGTAAGCCATTCCGCGGCGGTAGAGACCTTTCACATTGCCGGGCTTTGCTTCTAGGACCTGTTTGGAAATGGGGGTGCAGAAGGTTTCAGAAACCCCAACTTATAATTCGTGAAAAACCCCTAAATGATGTTACCTTATTACATGTCTCTACAGACTTCCTCCACTCTCCCAATTTAAGCAAGCAAGCCGCAACATTCAGATGTAACATATTCTTCAAATACCAGCAGAGCAGGGATACAAGAGCTAGTTAAAACTTAATACTATTATTATCAGAAATATACATTATCTACAACTAGAACATAAACTCACCCTTGCTTCACCAAATACTTTTCCTTCCTCATCATCTTGTGGGTTTACATGATTAAATTCCCGGAGCACCTGTTTTTTGTTCACCACTTAGACACAATGAAACACATACTAATACTGGACTTACAGATACTGACAAAGGGAGGAAACTGGATTTGCTACCATTTCGTGGACTCTATTACCTTTTCATACTTTGTTTTTGTGAGCTCAAATTTTCCTTCTTTGAATAGCATGTTACCCTGAAGTCAAAGTATAACCAAAAACAAGGAGCTAAAGTTAGAAGATTTGCACATGATTAGCTATGCAAAACTCTGTTGTGGTTCAATCTACAATATAGGTGAAATGTATAAATAGCTGAACATTTGATGTATACCGTGCTTCTGATATTTTCTGCCTCATTCATGATGCTCTGGAAGTCCAACCCAGTCCAGTCCTGTTACAAGATTCTCTGGAATCATAAGATATGGAAGCTGTTTACAGTTCTATCGTAAGCATCAACACCAGATCAACTTACTCTTGGCGTTTCGAAACCAAGGAGTTCAATCTCCCACTGAACATGTGCACCTTCAGGAACGCCAGGCGGCCTATCAAGAAAGAAAACAATCAAAATGCATTTGTTTCTCCACTAACAATGTATATGCTATCATGTTCAGTGTGGTTCACGAAGTTATGAGTATGACCTTGGAAATTTATCATATGCATAAATAGGGGGACATGTAACAAGAGAAATCTCCCCTGGTAGCATCAAACGAGTACACATCTCAAATCCCTCAGGCACCTGTTCACGCAAAAAAAAAAAACATACGCTTAAAAACTCCACCAGGGGTTTTCTATAAACATGATAGTAACTGACCAGTCCTTCTCCTGAACTGAAATCCAACGGCTGATCATTATTTTCAATCCTACTGTCATAGAAGACAGTCTTCTCTTCATTGAGAAGCATGCCCTTGTAATGAACGCTTAACCGACTGTCTTGGAGAGGACAATCCATTGGAAATTCTCCTAATAAGTTGATGAAACGTTGCAGATCAGAATAGTCAGGCAGATAAAGCTAAATATCTAGAAAACAAGAGGTTGGAGTCTAGGAAATGCCCGGCAAGATGCATATGAGTAAAAATCCGCATCATGTTAAAACAGTTAAAAGAAAGTGTTAAGCATACCTCTTCCATCTCGAATTCGACGTTTTATGAGACGTCCATCTCCAAGCATGTCTCACACCTTCACAGTGAGAACTCCAAATGTCAATCACTCAGTCCCCAATTCTTAAATGCGGAAAATACTACATAAGAAAACAGGATTATACAAGTTTTGTCTTTAGTATACCTGAATGAAATGTACAAATTCAACCTCAAAATGAACTTCCTCGAGGTCTTTAGCTATATGCATCAAAGGAGATTCAGTCAAATACTGCTTGCGAACATATATCATGCCTTCTCCTTCCGAGCCATTGTTCCAATTCCGACTTCAAGACCTTTAGGCACCTGCCTAATTGGCGAGCAGTAGTCATGAATGATAGTACTCCACCAGACCACATATGCTTGGGCAGAGAGAAAGTAACTGAAGATGCCCCATAAACTTTAACAATCACCTCAGATTTTCCAAACGTGAAGAAATAAGGTTCTTCTTTGTGAGATAAGATCACTTGCCCATCACCAGATTTAGCTGATATCCTAATATACACGACAAAAATGCATCAAAACTTCAATCAATCTTTCAGCACACAAGGTTAGATGATTTTTAGACTCAAAATGAGAGAATGATTAAAGATTAAACAGATTACCTGACTTTTACTTCATAGGGTTCTCTAGGAGATTCCCAGCCCTCGCCTTCATTTACAATCTTTCATATAAAAGGAAAGCAATACGTGAACCACCAAGAAGAACAAGAATCATGTCGTTCTGGCAATATGGAAAACCAGGTCCTACCTTCTTGATGACCCCAAGATCATCACTTACAATCTGAATAATTAACACAAGGGAAACAAACACTTAAAATCAGAACATATGAAATGCAAGTTTCCAGAGTCTTTCGACTCACTGTTATTCTGGTTTGTAATGAGATCTTGCCTTGGCTTTAGCAAAATCCAGCAATTCAATCTCAAAATGAAGCTCATCATCTTTAGGGAAATTAGCCGGAGCTGAGACTGGACAATCCTTCTCTGCATAGTGCATCTCAGGTTTCATCTTGAACTGGAAAAAAATGGAAGACAAAGACTTTCATAAGCGGTGAAGGATCATGAAAGTGAATTGACTTGAATTTCAGGTAACTAATAACTCCAGTGGATAAACTAAAGCCTATCAGTAACCAAACTATGAATCCGAGTAAGAGAGCCAGCTTTGAAACATACAAAAATGGCAAAGCACTAGAGTAAACATTATCTTTGAGGCCAGAAGTGACGGATCTTTAGAAAATTTACCATAGAAATTTCACCCTTACGCATTGTGGGAATCCCTTCGAGCAATCCAAGTATCATTTTGCTCTTCCCCAAGACATCTCTTACTGGTAAACCCCTCCATGGAAACATGAAAAACCAAATTCATCCAATAAATCCCTAATCTCAACGTTACTCCTTACTGGTAGTTTCATCAGCCTCACCTCCACATTCAGACCTCGTAGATTCAACTACTACACCATCCAGTGTCCTCACAGTACAGTGATAAATAATCTGATCACCATCCTTAGGGATTGACTCGCCTCCTCCAGGTCTCACCACTGCTTTCAACAAGCTCCCAGCAACAATTTTCTTCCTCCTAATCAAAGATACAGTTCTCAAAATAATAAAACCTATTCAGCTAAGAATCGAGCAGAGATAGAAACGAACCTCTTATCGTCTTCCGTTTCGGATTTCTTCTTCTTGGGCAAATGATTCTGCTCCATCGCCGATCAAATCCCAAACTGCGTTTTGAGTCTCTCCACCTTAATACTTTGGTAGCTCAACAACTGAGTTTTATTCTAATATCAAATGATGAAAGAAATTAGCTTTATAAATACACTTTTTGTTTTAAATTGCCAAAAAAAAAAAAATGTTTTAAAACTGAAAAGTCAAAACTCACGACTTTCAGGAAATAATTTGCTAGACAAGTCATAACGGGGCTTAAGTTGGTCTTGACATATACTCGATCCGTTTTCTGGGATCAATATCAATCGATATCAAGAATGCTACATCGAGCGACATAGTACGTTCGACAGTTTCCTCTCGCGAGGAAGACAGATCACACGTCATTAAAATCGTAACTTCTGCTACTGGATGCTTATGTCAAAATATGGGCTTAAACTAACGGTGGGAAAGTCTTCATTCATATCTACACATCTGATATGTCTGTGCAGTCAAGCACTCAAAAGATTCAAAAAGACACTAAAATCACCATATTTTTTTCCAAAATGTATTTGAACCTGTAAATACTCTACAAAAACACCAAAACATAATAATCAATACCATTAAAAGGGAATAATTCCCTTTAATGAGTTTTTTTTACGTTTTCCAAAATTACCCTTAATGTTTTGAAGAAATTTTTATTTTGGATAATAGCAATATTGGTTTTTGGACCAACAAAACTATTTAATTTGTACAAACAATATCTATTTAATGGGTTGCTTAATGGACTAATCTCTTTCAATATACTTTTGAATATTTTTGCAAAAATAAAGTGTATCAGTCTTAATACACCGCTTTTTGCGGGTTTATAGAATTTTTAGAATAAATCAATACCATTAAAGGGGATCATTCCCTTTAATGAGTTTTTTACATTTTTCAAAATTACCCTTAATGATATGAACAAATTCTTATTTTCATTAATGACAATATGGTCTTTTGGTTTTTGGACGTACAAAGCTATATAATTTGTACAAACAATATCTATCTAATGGGTTGCTTAATGGGCTAATCTCTTTCAAAATATTTTTGAATATTCTTGCAAAAATAAAGCGTATCAGTCTTAATACACAGTTTTTGGCAGGTTTATAAAATTATTATAACATTTTTTTTCTTAAAACCAAACCGGGTTACATATAAAGTCATCAATTTTTTCGGTTTACCTATGGGTCCAAATTATTTTTCAGAACACAGAATATAACGCTTCATGTGTAAAAAATTTTGATACATAATAAAAAAATACAATTTATATCATATAAATTTGGTTTGTTTCAATAATATTTCCGCACTTTGAACCAGTATCAGAGTCCCAGGTTTTAGCAGGATATTTGGGGGGTTTATAAAAAGTTTAAATAAAAAGTTTTTTTTAAAGGAAAATTGGATTACATATGAAGTCATTGGTTTTGTCGGTTTAACAACGGGTCCATATCGTATTTCATAACACTGAATATATATATGGTTCATGTGTAATATTTAAATTTCACATTTATATGTAAATACATATTCAAACATGCAAATTTATAGCATATAAATTTGATTTTTTACGGAAATAATCCCGTAGTTTAAAAGCGCCGGTCAAAATCTAGTTATATCTTAAAACACTTATAAACCATGGCTGAAAGTGGGTTAAATTCATAGTATAACAAAGAGAAATTACTTGAAATGACTCTAATTAATCATAAAATGACTAGACTAACTCATATAATTTGGAAATAACTAGAATGACTTCTGAAACATGTAAACTTACGATTTTGCCATTATTAATAGTTAATCTTTAATGAAAAATATATGTTTAATCTTATAAGAAAAGGAAGAAAAAAAATCAGAATTACCTTTGTAGGGTTTCTTCACCGAGTTGGTCGTTCTCCTCGCCGTCTCCATCACATCCATCTGCGACGGTCTATTTTTCTCTCACAACTGGCTTCGTCTCCGTCACCTCTATCTCCAACAACCACTCCACCGTGAACTGTCGTCGTCTCTGTTGTTCTCCACCCTAATTGAGTTCGTCTATGTCATCGTCGAGGAAGAATAAGTCAGTTTCACCTTGGTCATTCACCCTAAATCGAGTTACTTGAATCTGTAAGACATAATCTAGAATATTCGAAGTTCTTTGTTAATTCCCAATTTGAAATCCCTAATTCTCAATTTGAAAATCCCTAATTCTCAATTTCAAAAATTGATTTGGGTTTTCTCTTTAGAACAATATCTATGATGATCGTGTCAAAACTAAAACATCAAAGTGGTGTATTTGATTTCTCTACTTCCAATACATTTTTTTCTAATCTGCAAAGTTCTAGTCTTAGCATGGAGAGAACCTCTGTTTCTGGAGTCACTGTTCAGCATTCGGGACTCTCTATCTATAGTCAGGATCCTGCTCGAGTTTATGCAGCTTTTGTTACACAAGTAGATTCCATTGGATACAGTCTTCTACTAGTGTATTTGAACTTATTGCATCTAAGCTAATCTCTTCAAACTGGAACTAGTAAAGACGTTTCTGTTATGGGTTTTGCTTAACAGGTATCGCAAGCGAGGCAAATACCGTTCTCCTGTGTGGAAGATATCACAGGTTTAGAAGGAGCTAATATAATCTACATCTGTAGAAGAAGTGGAGCCACCATTACCACTCAAGGGAGTCCACATCCTGATCAAATCACAATGGAAATCAAAGGCACCTTTTCTCAAGTACAAACTGCACCTTTTCATAGAGACGGTGCAGTACATACCAACAGCAGCATACTCTCAACTTGCAGGTCCGTCGTCAACCTACACGCCATCACTGGGTGGGCAAACTTTTGGAACGGAATATAGAGCAGCTTCTGATGTTGGACGCTACAACAGTTATAATTTGTGGTTTGTTTGCTAGGTTTAGAGAGGAAGATCATTTATGAAATAGAAGGAAAGAACAAGTGCTAGAGAGCCAATGTAGCTGAATGTGTAATGTAAATCTAGGTGCCTGTTTTTTTCTGACTTAAATCTTGATATTTTTACACAACAGATCTGGCCACTGTCAAATAAAAACAGTTTGGTGCTTCTTTTTATAAACCTGTTAGTTTTGATCTTGTATGGTATTGTTTGAGAAATCTGACAGAAATAAGAAGACATAAGAATGTTTTCTTTTTCTTCTCATTTCTTATAAAGAATCTGACAAGTTACTTCTAAAACGTACAACTTTTTATATTATCAAGTTGGAACTTCTTTGTGGTCTAGACTGGAGGGAGAGAAGAATTTTGTTAATGCGGAATTTTACTCGAGTGTTTGGTCGGAATAATCTTTTTGCAAACATAACTAAAGGTCTGCAGTGTCCAAGTAATTTAATACCCTGATCATTGTCCATTTCAAATACACTAAAAATAAACCAGATTCAAAATTGAGTTAAACCAGGTTTAATTGAACATTAAATTAAGTTTGGTTTACACAAACTCAAATTTCTATAAAAAAATCTACCACAACATAAATTAATAAATCTGTCACTTTATAAATTAATAAATCTACTACAAATTTAAGTCGATTATGTAATTCTGCCATAAGAAAATAAATCGAATATAGGAAAATAAGTTGAACACAAAAATCTACCATTTATAATAAATCTGACGTTTCTTGTGCCAGGTATATCCCTAAAAATCTATTTTATATTCATATCAGACAATTAAATCTGTCATGGAAACAAATCTGACGTCTTTTTAAAAATCTGACATCACTTCAATGGTAAATTTTTTTTTCTAAACAGATTTTATTAACAGATTTATTATTTGACAGGTTTGTTTTTTGAAAATAAATCTGTCAACGATCAAATACTAAGGGCATTATGGTAATCTTTTTATTTGTTATAACTATAGACAAGGGTAATTTCGACCAAAAAAATATTCTAATAATTTTTGAAAATTATGAGTCATTATAGTAATAACACAATTAATTTGAGTCATTTAAGTAAACTTCCCTATAACAAAACCATAAAATTATATTTTACTGCCAAATTTGCGAAATTACATTTTCTGACCAAAACCGTAAGACTATATTTTCTCTGAAAATTGTGAAATTTTTTTCCCACCATTTTTCTGCTAAAATTTTGAAATTATGTTGTCCTGCAATCGTAAATTTATGTTTCACGAAAAATCGTAAAATGACGTTTTTCGCCAAAACCATTAAATTATATTTCCGTCAATGATAACATGGTTTGGAATTAACTGTGTGATAAGGGTTTTTACACCTCAGAGCAAATCAATTATAGTATTTTAGATTGTCGAACCACAGGGAACTAGTGATCTAAGCAATAAGAGTACACAAACTTTCCTAATCTAAGCAAAAGAGAGTTTGATTTGTAACAAGCTAAGGTTCCTAGGGGTTTTTACACCTCAGAGCAAATCAATTATAGTATTATAGATTGTCGAACCAGAGGGAACTAGTGATCTAAGCAATAAGAGTACACAAACTTTCCTAATCTAAGCAAATAGAGAGTTTGATTTGTAACAAGCTAAGGTTCCTAGAAATATAAACAAGGTGATCTCAAATCCAATCTAGAAACAATCACAAGAACTACTTTTAATCAAATGATAAGGTAGAATCCATGGAATTAGGCAATTGATCTTAAGCAATTAAAGTTTCAATCAAAATGTTCCTTAAGTCTAAACAACAATGCTAAGCAAGTCCTAGATCTAGGCAAATGCTCATTTACTTTCATTAATCAAACACAAATGGTCATTGGCTTAATTAATTTAAACAATCATTAAGAATAGGTTTAATAACTATCTAAGACTCCTAGATACAAATGGTCATTGGCTAGGTAGTCTTAAAGCTAAGGAGAGTTGGTTCAGTCATTTAAACATACACCTTGTGAGCAGAAAATGACTAAGGTTCAATCCTAGAGTGATCAAGTCTAGAATAGCATTAAACACACTCAACTAGCAAGGAAACACTTAGATCTACACTTAATCACCTTAAATCTACCTAACCCATGAATTCTAAAATTGTCTACTCTCTAATCTCCATGAGAAACCTTAAATCCATGATGGATTCAAGGCTAATCATGTTAATGAGAATGAGAAACAAGATATAAGATGAAATACTTCCTTAAAATGATAAAAAAATTCAAGCTTTTACAATTAGAAACAAGTTCTTGAGAGAAAATGAGATACTTTAGGGTTTTTGAGGTCTAAAACTATATATAGGAGGTCTAAATTCGTCCCGGTTCAATTGAGTTAAACCGGGTCAAACCGGCTTAAACCGGTCAACATCTTGACTTTGACTTCACCGCTGCCAAGTTTCCCCCGCGGTCATCACCTGCGTTGTGTGCTCGCGTCTTGAGCCAGATTTCGCGACCCTCCTCTTCTGCGATGTTGCCCGCGAAATCTCCCTGTTGGATTTGGCGATGCACGGCCGCGACCATCACTCTCCTGCGAAGGGTTCCTGCGGCAGAGACAATGAATTCGTCGTCACCGGTCTGCGTCCAACTTCAACCCATGGTGGTTAGGCTTCTTCTCTATCTCAGTACCGAGCTGCTGCTTGCTCCGTGATCCACCACCTAAGGGTCCTTGTCTCCTCCGTCGCGCTTAGCTTCACCGGAACCGTGGCTGTGTCCTAAACCACCACGAACTTCTTCTGCTCCGACCTGGTCATCATCCTCAGCCAAGCTTTGACCACGCCATGAATGTCATCCATCTCCCTCGAGCTTGTCCTCCGGCGTGAATCTTAGCCACCTACATCCGTTCCGTCGTTGTCGTGCTCTCAGCCCGTGGTAGTGCTCCGGTGAGCCACACCA
>CAKOAT010036670.1:46247-130434 GCA_932364175.1 Eruca vesicaria subsp. sativa
CTTTATAAAACGGCCCCTGAACCTTTGTAAATTGCAGAAATAACCTTCCAATGTCGCCCAAAACTTCCAAATGTGCAATCTAGACCCTGTTATATGCAAATGAACAATCTAATGCAATATATACACCTAATATGCAACCTCATGACCATAATAAGCTAAAATGTGAATCTAAAACTCATTAAAAATATGAAATATCACTGTGACATATTCAATTACATTTAATGTTCATATATATTTTTGGTAAGTTTTTAAAATATGGTAATAACTCATAAATTATCATTAACATAACAATAAATAATATAACAGTAAAATAGAAACATATCAATATTTACAAATTTTGAAATAATTTTCAAATCTATTTTTTTTATAATTATATAATTTTTATTAATAACTTTCAAATTATGCGGGTTTTTATAAAAATTATAATTTTCTTATCTATTCTGAAATATTTTTCAAATCTATTTTGTAAATATATATTTACAAATTTATGCAAGTTCCTATAAAAATTATAATTTCCTATCCCAATACTGTTAGTTTTATTTATAACATCTCTAAATTTTAGAAATATTATTATTTAATTTTATATTTGATAATTATATACCTAAGAAAATTTTCTCTTAATTATATAGACTCTGATTTACCATATAATAACCGAAAAAAATTTCCAAAATTTTAATTTTAAACATATACATATATATTATTAAATAAATTGAAATAAAATTTGTTTATTTTATCTTAATTTTTACATATAATGTAAAATTAATAACGTAACAAAATGATAAATTTAAAATTAACTAAATTTTACTTTTAAATATAATTTTATTTTTAAAATTTTTATTTTTGCACATGGTGCATGAATACACCTAGTAAATCTTATAACATAAATCAAAAGAATTTATTCTGTCTAATCTCAAGTCCCAAAAGAGATTTATTCGACTGGAATGCATATCGTGAAAATATTGTTTCCCGGGAAAGAAATGTGATATGTGTGTGGTTGTATTCTTTTCCCTTATCAAGGTTTTTATTCCGCTGGATTTTTATATGGCAAGGTTTTAACGAGACAACAAAGAACACACTAAGCATAGACACTCAAGGAGGATATTAGAATTCAATGATAAAGTCTATCAATGTTCAAATGTTTCTGAGATTAAGAGAATCGAAGAATATGATCAAACATATGAAAACTCATGCACTGCAGAAGAATGGCGATATTTGTGTCCTACAAGTTCATTCAAATGACAGTTTGGTCGATTTATTCACTAAGGCGTTATCCATTGCTACTGACAAGAAGCTAATTCATTTTTTCAGACAACATTGTCTCAAAAATCTCGACGTATGTACACATGATGAAAATATATTGTGCGTTGCACTCTTTTTCCTTAATAATGGTTTTTTCCATTGAATTTTCCTGGCGAGCTTTTAACGAGGCGGCATCTACGGCATTTTGAAGCACTTTAGTATAATGGACATCAAAAGAAAGTGTTATGAATATTATGTGTTGTCTATTAAGGAAAATATTAGATTTACTTGTTTCCTACTCCAAATTAGACTTTGTACTCAAGTCATTGTAATCATATATAAAAGATTCATTACTCGTAGAATAATGCATATCAATTCCTTCTTCTCTCTTCTCTACTTATAGCACTTAGAACATAAGACATCGTATTATTTGAGTGAAACATCTGTGGCGTTTTCTAAACATTCTTGTAGTTTTCTTAAAAACCAGTACGTAACGTTTTGAATTGGATATTCAAATAAGTTGGTGCTTTAAAGGGTCCAAGAGAAAATTTATGTTGTTTTCAACTAAATTTGAAAGTTGGTGATTTAAATCACAATTTTCTTTTTTTTTACTTTATAATTAATTAAATAAGTCAATACTATTGTAAAAAATATTGTAAACTAATTTTTGTAAGTTCGCGTGATTAGGATTCTCTAACCTCACCATAAGACAGGTGTGTATCTCCCTTTTTAATATGGCTGGATACAAATGTTTGATACTCGGCTTATACTCGATATTTGACTCGGTTTGGTTTAAAAAAATAAGTACTTGCTCCAATCAAGTTGAGTAACAAGTAAACAGATTTATTACTCGCAAGTACAAATCAAGTATGAATTTCATTTTAATTTTTAACTACTTGGTTTGTTACTTGTTTTATTACTTGTTATCATTTACTTGTTACTTGTCATATATTACTTGGTTTATTAAATATTTAGTATATACTTCATTAATCAATTAAAATTTATATATTTTATAAGTGGCTACAATTGCTTGTTATGTGCCTCATGTTCACTACTTGGTTGGTATACGATCCTTAAAGTCGAATACTTGTTTTGACTAAGACGTGTATCAATTAGTCTGTTTAAACTGCATTCAAATAAAAACAAATAAAAAATAATAAATAAAACTAATTATTTAGTGTTGTTTGGTTTATTATTCGTTTTGTTAATAAACAAAAATACATTTTCTTAAATCATAGTAAAACAACTCATTTATATTTCAATTTTTATAAGTAAATCAAACATAAGGGATATATTTATATAAACATTTTGGAGTTTTTTTCTTTCTTAATATAATATATTTCACGAATGACTAAAAATCAGAAAATGACAAAATCAAAATAATGACATATTATTTTATATAATAAATTTATTTACCTTTAAATTTTAACTAATTATCAAATAAAATATTAATAGTTATCAAGTAATTTATAAAAAAATTACAAATAAAAAATAATAAAACAAGTCAAGTAACTTGCAAATCCATCAATTTTTCTCAAATACTTGAAACTGCAAGTAATTGTTTTTAACAAAATTTTGAATACCTATACATGCTAAGCCGAATATCAAATATAACAAAAATACCAAGTACTCGGCTTGTGCCGACTCCTACATTTTAATACATCTTCGCTTGTGAGTTTTACTTATCCACAATATTAAAATATCGTTTAGTATGCAAAAACTAAAGAAACAAGTTGAATGTTGGCAAAGAATTTCTCTTGTTAATTATTCATCTCCTGATGCAATGATCCTAAGCCCTTTATAAAAAAAAGAGTTATTCATTCCATTTCATTTTAGTTGTCATTTTAGATTTTTGCACATAGATTAAGAAAGTATTTAATTTTACATATTTTCAAAATAAAAATACAATTATCTATACACCTAACCACATTTCAATCAATGAAAAAATAGAAAATTATATACATTTAATAAAATATGCATCGAAAATATAAAACGACACTTATTTTGAAACGAAATTCATACTTTTTTTCTTGGTCACCATTTAGAACCATAAACTGAACGCAGGGAATCCCTTATATATTAAAAGAGAATAATTTTAAAAGTTGTACCTTTAAGTTTGTAATAATTAAAAATAATCTCAATCTATGTGGCATAGCTTTTTGTCTTCTAGAAGGATTCCAGAACATGTAATATAAAAAATTATATTCTCTAGCAATATAATATTTCGTAGAGAAATTACTTATAATAACACATATTATTTATGTATTGACTAGAATAACATACAAAAACTAAGAAAGAAAGAAAAGGTAATATAAAGACCAAAATACCCAATCAACTAAATGAATTAAATTAAAAATACATTAGAAAATGTAAGAAACAATTACTTACATTTTCTCAAATGTAAGAAACAGAAGCTTTGTGTACATATGAGAAACATAAGCTTTGTGATATATTGTTTGTGTACATATAAGAAACAGAAGTTGTTTATTATTACATACCAAGATTGGAAAACATTGACAGAAAAACGCCGCAGAGCTTTTATTTTTGCTTTGTTTGTTAACCCCTTTGCACTCATGAACCATAGTGAACTTTTCATGCAACGGCACCTTCTCACTTAACATATAAGAAGATAGTCGTATACGCATGTAAATAATGGTAGACACTCTCTTCCGTAACCAATTCTCTTGCACATTTCAGTTAGTAATCCGGACTTTATGAATTTTTATTAGTGAAAAAACTTTCACCTTATTAAAAACCTGCTATCATCCACCTTTCCTTCTTGAATAGGCACTGACCACAAACTGTTTTAACATATATCTTCCATCAATTTTTTCTTGGGATTAGGTGACATTTAGTTGTTAGTAAAGGAGAAAAACGTGACTTGGAGAAGATGTTACGACTAAACCCATGAGTTATTGATCAATTTTTTGGGTTCAAATTCGTCATTACTTAACTAGAAATTTTAATCTTATTCGGTTCAATTAGTAAACCAGAATCTGGTTTATTTAAAAAAGTCTGTGAGTACACAAAACTCCTAAAAATCTGCCATGTCGTACATAAAAGTATGCTATCAATAAAAAAAAAATATTTTTGTTATTAACTTATAAGTCTGCTATGAAAAGATAATATAAGTTTACCATCTCGAATATAGAAATCTGCCAAAATAATCAAAAGTTTGCGAGAAAAATCATCGATCCAAAACCCAAACTTTCACTTTATTAAAAACCTGCTATCATAAGACCAAAAATCTGCTATAAAAGTTTGCCAACTTAAACAAATCTGCCAACTTAAATATATCTATTGTAATGTATGGCAATATTAAGTCTTTCGTGGTAAATCTGTGAGAGAAAATAAATTTCCCAGAAATTAATAAGTTTGTCATCATGTATCGCAGGTTTTCAACGATATACTTTTGATCAATTTCAAAGATGATTATTTTTTTAATAAAATAGTAATGGCATTTTTGGTAAATACATTTTTTGTTAACAAAAGAGATGAGGGCAATTTGGGTACAAAAAACAGTCTTGTAAATAATAACAAAAAAGAGTTAATCTAGTAATAAAAACATAGATTAGTGTTATTTCAGTAAACTTCCCAATTTCGTAGGGTATAGTTGGTCGCATATATCAAATATTTATTCTTTTACGTGATTTCTTAAATAAAACCCTAATGTGAATAAAATATATATATGACAATTAATGATTTTAAATAAGAAAGATTTCATAACAATATGTATTTTTTTCTCATTTTGTTTATTTATTTATTACTAAAATAAATTACACAATTACATTAATCATATAATAAAATTCTAGATTTTTGTGTATGTTGTATTTTGAATTTTTCAAAATGAGTTATAAATTACTAAAAATGTTAAAAGTTTCACATAAGCTTTTAGGATCAAGGTTTTAATTTCTTTTATATATTAAAGTATAATGATTATAAGACCACATGAAGAAATAATTTTAGTTTATATATATTTCATATCGTTTAAATTAAACTATACATCGTATGAAAATACATACTTATATTTTGATATTTTCATTGTACATATATTGAAAAGTTAATATTGATTTGTTGGTGTAAAGTTTTGTTACACAAATATGCAAATAATCATAAAATCATATGAGTAGAAACCTCATTTAATAAATATTCAAATTAAAAGTGTGTTATATTACTATATTATTTAAATTTAATTATATATCATATATAATATATAATATTGATTATTTTGATTTATTTACCCTGATTGCGAATAAACAAGAGTGATAGTTAAATTTATATCCATAAGCCAATTTACTACATAATAGTAACTGATTCCTTAGTTATTTAATATATATATTTATTATTTTATTATTTTATAATATGCAGAAAAAGAGAATATAATTAATAAATATAAAATATTTATTATGCATAAAATGCAGATCTTAACCTAAGTAATGTATCTCTTTAATTATTTAAAAATTAAGTATTTTCAAAATCTGAGGTCAAAAAGAAACAAACGAAATGAGAATAAACTTCAAAATAAATATTTATATCGAGTAATATCCAAAATAAAAAAACACAACGAGAGAAAAAATTAAAGATAAATAAGTTGACACGTGAACGTTGTAAACTTCTCATAACCATAATTAATGTTTAAATTATTAAATCATTATATAAAACTAAGTTAATTTTAATTTGTTAATTTTAATTTTTAAAATCATTATGGTTATGTTAAATCATGACCATAATTAATATATAAAATTTAAATTAATTATTTATAAAATTATTTAAAAAATAATAATTTGTAAAAAATATAATTTTTAATATTCTAAGATAAATACATAAATTATATTAAATTAATTTTGAAATTTTATATATTTTAAATGCAAATAATTACATACATCCAACATGCACAAACTTATCCTATGAGATTAAAAGAACAGCAGTGAGGAAGGAGAATACAAAAGCGACAGTTAGAACGAACAATGGTGGTTAAAACGATCCAAAACCATCAATGGTGGTTAAAACGATCCAAAACCTCGTCTTCTACACACATCTTCCTATGTCTCCATCCTTTATTTTATTATTCTTCCACTATTATCTATTTAGCCCTAATGTTACCACCACTATGTTCACTACCCTGTCAATAAACCAAATTTTATTCATCCTTTATTCTTAAAACCTTTCCTAAACACCACCCAAAAGCAATGAAAAGCCAAATCAATCAGTAAGCCCACTCCGAAGGTAAACGAAGCTCGTTCACTGGCCGTTCCATCTTCACTTGGCTCGAGAATCCCCCATTGTTGCTCCTCTGTCTCGACGACGCATCTGTTAGTGAACCAAAAAAACATTAAATTAGACCCAAAAACATAATTTAAAAAAAAAAACAAAAACATTAAAGTTAACCATTGTTTGCAATTCATAAAACAAAAAAAAAAACGTTGAAAGCCCAAAAAATTGGAGGTTAGGATTTGCAATCTTCAGAACTTACTGGTCTTCTTGGGAGTATCGACGGTTGCCGGGGTAACGCGACGGGGCAAGAATACGCCGGTTCCGGTTGATCCACGTTTTCCGAGGAAATCAGCCCCATCGAGTATCTGGGGCTGATTAGACCATGCAGACGGCGACAAGTCCACAGAGCCATCAATTTTGTTGTGATTAACACCCAATCCTCTGCTCTGCTGCATCAAATGGCGATGGTGTTTGATCAACTGTTGCTGCTTTAGCTGCTGAAACTGAATCAAGAAGACAAACAATCAGCATCAGTATTATCCAAATACTAAGAGAAATCGATGTTAGAGAATTGAATATTGATTACTTGGATAGCTTGTAGCTTCTGGTATTGGAGAGATTGGCGACTGTAGTAGGCAGAAGCGTCGTTAGGGATTTTAGCTGCGGTGAGGGGATGTTTTTCAGGAAGATGGAGAAGTCGTCTATCACTATGGTTATTGTAACCGTTGATATTCATCATCGCTAACTCCTCCTCCGCCGCGGCACAGTACATATCATGATGTTGGCGGTTTAGATTCCGGCGATCACATCGAGTCGACTGAGGCGAACGAGTCGCATTCCACGCCTGGATAAACCATAAGCGACGGTTATAACTTAAAACCTCTCTAAAAAATCTGAAACGAAGGTATACGGAGAGACGATGATGATATGTTTAGTTACCTTGGCGTCGTTTCCGCAAAATCCACCGGAGCAGTAATCTTCTAGAGATGCCTGAACCGTTTTCCTGGTGAATCCTCCGACTAAGAGCTCCTCCTCGTCACCGATTGGTGTAACGTTAGAATCAAATCCACGACTCGGGAACAAACACTTGTTGTTCTCCTTCTCAACGAGAAAATCATCGTCATTGAGAAACTCCGACGGAAGCCAGAACGCAGCGTCGCCGATTAAGCTAGTAGGTTCCATGGCTCTCTCACGAGTATTGAGAAAGTAAGATTTTTAAAAGCGGAGGTTAATGCTTCGTTAAGGTTCAATAATGAGTCTGAGAGACTCTGTTTTCAGGAGAGGTATTTGTAGGAGAAGGAAGATTGTTACTAGTGGCGGTGATGGTGGTGGTGGGGGAGAAGTTTCCATTTACACGCACGCGCCTCTTATTTCACGCGCACACGATACAGCGTATAGGGACAGTGAGTGTGGGCCTACTAGTGGGCTACAACGAGGGTTATTGGCAAGTAAGTTAGTGGGACCTACTCTCAGAATATCTGAGGGAGTGGGTTGACTAGCCATGTGATTGATGAGGTAATAAACACCGTAATTCTCTGTGGCACGTGACTTCCTTAAGTTACGAAATTACCCCCTGCAACTTGGGTCCCAGATTCATTATAGTATGAATTTTCGTTATTTTCCATTTATCTTTTTTTAGTTTTAATCTTTTAACTAATTCTACATGTCATTTTGATTGGTGTTAAACATTGAGGTAAATTAGAGGGTTCACCATAGGGGGTGAATCCAAGTTTTGTTCGTGTTATAATAGGCATGCAATGCGAAAGCGCGTATTATACGTTTTCAATTCGAGTATAGTTCTTGTACCGATGTATTTTTTTCCATTTAAGGTATCCACACAAGTCGCGTCTCTTCTTTGGGTACGTTGAACATATTCATGATTTAATTGATGATACAAAAACACGTTACAAAAAGAAAGCTGATGTGTAATTAAATGATCAATTATGGACTTACAGTTCGTATACTTAGACAGATCTATCAATTATGGACTTAGACCATCTCCAAAGGGAGATCTAAAACACTTCTAAGTATTGTATCTAAGTATTTATGTGTTGAAATTTAAATAAAAATGACACAAAGTAGTTAGATATGGTTCTATAATTAGAGTTTTATGGAACCACTTCTAAATGACAAGTGTCATTTTCTGATTAGTGGTTGTCTCTCTGTTCTTTGTCTCTCCCTTCCGTAAACCCATTGAAAAAGAAACCATGGCCACAGAAGGAATCAGTCCTCTCCATCCTCTATTTACTCCGATTCTTTCAATTGAGATCATAGGTGAGTCCACAACAAAGTGATTGGTCTCTCTCTTTTCTAATTTAAAGAGGAATTAGGGTTTTATTAAGAGTTCATAGAGATGCCCAATTGTCGACTCTACTTATAAAGATGAAATCTTTCTACCTATTCATCATCTCTCTGAGAGAGTTAACACTTGTAACTTTCAAATCCTTTAATTTTGTTAAATGATGAATTGGGATGATGTCTACTGCTATTTGATTTCAATTGGAAGATTGCTTGAACCCTGATTTTGCTATACTCTTATTTATATCTGATTAGAGGATCATTCATACTTGTAATGAGTTCAGCTTTTGAAATTTATGTCTGAAAATCTAAACAAAAATTTAGTTCTTACCGTCTCTGATTTTTCCTTGTGATTCTCAACTTTGCTATGATGAAGCTGAGTAAATTGAGTGTTCTTTACAGGACAACTACTCTTTGTAATAAAGATAATCTCACTGAACGTCCTGCCTCACTGCTCTGTGGTCACTGAGCTTAAAAAGATGTCAGCCCCGGCACCAAAAGCGTCTGAACCACAACCACATCCTCCAAAAGAACACGTTCCAGATATCTAATTTTAATGATATGTTTCTGATTTGGTATTTTGTTTTTTTTTTGTTGAATACTTCTTGTTTGAAAGTGTGGTTCCGGGCTTTTATTGTTTGGTATTAGTGAGATTGAGAGTTTGTTCTTTTATCTGTTTTAGCTGAAGCTATTGGTGCATTATCAGCGGTTTACAAGGGTCATTCAGCAACACAAGGTGCTCTAATTGTTGCGTCAACTCTTCAGATTATCCTTGGCTTCAGTGGCCTTTGGCGTAATGTTGTAAGGTCAGTTTTCAATATATTGTTTCACTGTGTCTGTGTCTGTGTCTGTCGAGGATATGTTGTCAAAATTCTGTTAAGTCCAGGTTCTTAAGTCCTCTCTCTGCTGCTCCTCTCGTTGGACTAGTTGGTTTTGGTCTCTACGAGTTAGGGTTTCCCGGAGTAGTAAACCAGACAAGAACAAATTGGTCTCAAATCGACCAAACATCTTATTACCTAGTGGGGGAATCAGTGACAAGAGGTAAACAATAATCTGTGACAATCTTGTTTTGTTTCTTTTTGTTAAGTGTGTGTTTTTTCATTACAAATTAGAGTGTGATGTAAGTAATCTCTTGTTACAAATTTTCAGTTTTTTGAAATTTAGAACCTTTAATTGATTCTACCATTGGAGAGATAAAAATTAAACAAGTATCTAAAATTTTAAATTTAATTATTTTCACTTAAAAATTGATTTAGAACTTTAGTGAAAGATCTATTGTTGGAGATGGTCTTACAGTTCGTATACTAAGGTGCACACTACGACTTACCGTGGAAAGCGCGTTTGTTTAGGTTTGATGGGTACATTCATGTAACGTTACACAAATGACGATTTGCCCATTAAGAAAATATTTCCGTTGGATTCTATAACGGTGCAGAAGCCAGATGGAACCAAACCGATTGATTTTTTTTCAACCGCCATGCATTATGGTGTGACGTGGTAAATACAGGTGTCATTATTTAATTAGTTCGGTGACATTTCTGTTATGTATCCACTTGGCAGAACAGGAAACGGGATGTGAGTCTTCGTGTTATTCCACCATGTTTCCCACAACTTCTTTTATCAAGTATCTTTTTCAATGATAAAATGTTTGATCTAAAACAAGTTTCGTAAATGATAACAGGCGAGCATTTAAGCGATGAGAGATCAAAAAATTTCTTTTTAACACTTGTAATCAAGTATTCTTACAATCTGAGCCAAACTGGCCAGCTATAAAAACTCAAATAAGAAAATACCAGTAAGCATCTATAACTAAGGGGGGTGACTGTATGTCATAAATAGCTTTATATTTTTAGCAAAAAAATACATTTATTCTCACTTTAGCTGAATTCATGCCAAACAGGATGAAAAGGTTTCACCTATCTTGGGGTGTGACTGTGTGTACTTAATAGAGTAAAATTTTACTTTGGATATGACTTTTACTTGTTTCCAACTTTTTTTTTGGGTGAATTGGCTGAAAATACAAGAGAATGTAGTAATTAAGAAAATATCTAAATATTATGGGGAAATAGTGATGATGGAGGGAAAAAAATTAGGGGGAAATTAGGTATAAAGTGCAAATATGGTAAATATTGTAGGTATGGAGTACAAATAGTCTTTTTTTTTTACCAATCAAGTGAAATACAAAAGAAAAGAATAGTGTATTAGTTTCTGTAAATCATCTCTCTATTAAAAAGAAGTGGAAACGAGAATAACGCATTTTCTTCACTTTTTTTTTATTTTTATTTCCACCTAGTTAAACTAGGTGTATACCAATCACACTCATTTTTGCTAATAACTGCTTAAACAGAGTAAAAGTGTTTATTTTGTTCTTCTTGTTTTTTCCGTTCAAATTGAAATTCATTCATGCAAATTACTGATATTCATACAATCACTGACGACAAAACGAAATATCCCCAAAATTGAGAGCCTAAAGAAAGTGGCAACTAAAACCCACACAGGAGCAACTCAAACCCACACCGGAATGACTTAAGAAAACATAAACATAAGAACTAATAGAACACTAGCACCAAAACAACGGTAAATCTACACAAGGGCCACATAAAACACTTAGCAGTCTTTAGTACAGAGAAGATGCCACTGATCGGGAGGTACCTACCGATGCTGCCTATAGCCCGCCATCCGGTAGCCTACACTTCTACACCCACATCACACTTATCGCTGCTGCCTCGCCCGCCAAACAATAAGACCAAGACCCTGAGACTTCATAACTCAACAAGGGGAACCGTTGCTCGGTCCACGCGCGTTGGATACATAAACGCTCTACGATCTAATAAAGAATCTCACCCAAACACCATGAAGATAAAGCCTTGCCAATAAAACCTCACAATGAACACTCACTGGAGAAGAACCCAACAGAGAGCAATCAACCACAAAACCCCTAGTAGAAAGACTGCTAAGCCATAACCATCAAAACACAAACTCCCTTGGCCCATAAAAATCAAGATTCACGAACTCAAAGTTACTAGTCCTAACATAATGCAAATTACTGAAACCAGAAATGTAAAAGACGACCTTGAGACAACCTGAGACAAACATCACAACACAGTACACCGCTAATGGAGGACCGCAAACAAGAGAAAATTCAGACGAACAAGAACCATATCTCTTCACCGGAGACGGACCCACTCCAAATCAAGAGCAAGAACAACAAGCCCACCAGATCTGAAAGGAGAAGTCTTTCAGCCACGTTCACGAGCTCTCACTGCCGGCAGGGAACTATATCGAGAAAGCTGAAAATCTCGTTGAATCACCGCCGTCAAACCTAAACACCGACCGTTCACTCACAACCCATCCCGCCTCGCTGAAACTCCAGACAAGAAGTTACTTATCTTCGACGAACGAATCGTGACAAAGACACAACCAACAGCTCCTAGCAATCGACAAAGAAGAAGAAGATAAGTGAAATAGTGAAAATTACAAAGAGTAAGGGAAGAGGAAGGCGCTTTAGGAGACCACGCGTGCCACCGCGGGTCGACGGAGCGCAAATCTGCGCCGGAAAGTTTTATGGTTAGAGAGAGGTTGGGGGTTCTGTTGGTCGGTTGTTACAGTCCTTTTATTTTGTTCTTCTTGTTATGTGAAGAGAAAAATTGGGTTACGCTGGATGTGATGTTTTCTTTTTCTTTCATAGTTATTTTACATTATTACTCTCAATTCCTCTATATTAATTACTCCAAGTTACGTTTGTAGTTACCAATCACACTCTAAAACAAATGTGAGAGTCATACTCATAAGGCAAGAACAACATAGTTTCTTTTTCATATCTTTCAAGGTGAATAATCAACAGCTAATGTCCACGGAAAGCCACATGATACATCTTGCTTCTGTCAAATAATGAAAGACCACCTTTTCATCACCATGAATCTGTGGCTCATAATCCGGCAAGTTAAGACCTATTCATCTATATCAAACTTGTGAATGCACCGAAGTCGGACAACAATATATGACACAGCCAATAAACGCCTAGATAGAAACCACCATGAATTAGGGAGCAAGGACTAATCCCTCTAACAAAAATCAAGAACAAACTGAATCCAAAGGACAAGCAAACCGCGAACAACCAGCCAACTCCAAACTTTAGAACCAATAAACTAACCATAGACGGTTCCGTTGCAAAAAAACTAAGCTACCCAACAACTAACAGTACAGATCTGCAAGTTTTCCCATAAATAAGCTTGAAAGAGAGAGCAAGAACTAAAACAGATGATCACCAACTATCTAGAAGATAACAAGACTGAAATCTCATAACAAAGCAAGATTCCCATCCAAAATACTTCATTGATGGGAACCGAATGATGCACCACTCATAAATCGGATAGCAAAACCGAGATCTGGAAACACCAGCCATAGATCTGGCTGGAAAATCTCCATCACCGACGAAACACTTAACGAAACCTCCGTGAGAAAAAGAGCAAAGGATGAAACCACCACTTGAGACTAGACCGGTGAAGAGAACCAAAACGCCTTCCTTTCTCTAAAAAAACCTTCCTTTCTCTAACCTCAACGAAGAACACCAAAATTGTATCGTCAAGACTGTCAATGACTCGTGACCCAAAGAAACAGCGCGGTTGGACAGAAAAAGTATTAGAATATGACGAAACTGGAGAGGAGAGAATAAGCCACATGAGAGGAAATTGAAAGAGGAGGAAGAACCTCCCGGGTGGTAACGAAGCCAAACCACCAAGGAAACTATGGATCTAAGTAAAAAGGTCTTGGCGGCTGGAGACCCTTCGAGAAAAAAAAAAGTCTGCTTAAAAGAGATCTGATGAGAGATCAAAGTTTGGTCGACGAATAACACATGAACTGTCACTCAGCAAAAGAACATTTAATTAGTTCGTCCTTAAACGAAGTATAATGAAGCATTAACTTTAAACCCTCAAAAATTTTACAAAAAATTATATAGAAATAGGTTTCAAAAAAAATTAGGTTTTCAAATTTGTAAAAATAAAATTTAGTTGAAATATTTAATATATAATTTATAACCTCTTAAATCTCAGAGCCGGCCATGTATATACTTAGGATATAACTGATAAACATTGAAGGAATATTAAGAATAAAAAAAGAATGAAAAGGAAAAAAAAAAGAGGAAAATCTATTCCTCTCATAATTTGATAAGGAATAATTGTAGTTTATTATTCTTTAAATGTTAAGGAAAATGTTAAGGAATATTAAGGAACCATAAGAAACAAAAATTCCTTGTAAATGGTGTAAATTGTAAGGAATGATAAGAAATCCACTATTCACACTCATTCTCTTGGTCACCATTTAGAGCCTTAACTACAAAACTAGAGATTGATTGAAGCTTTACGTGAATATGAAAAAGTTAGGAAAATTTCTTAAGTCTTATATCGTTATCGATCCAAAAATTTCTTAAGTTAGAAATTTCTCTGATATTTTCGTGAATTTTTGAAATACAAAAATAAGCCAATGTTTACTAAGGGAGACTTTTAGAGAAGACTTTACATGAAAATATTCAAAAAAGTCTTCTAATAGAAGATTTACATGAAAGTCTTCCAAAATATCTTCTAATAAAAGACTTACGTGAAAGTTTTCCAAAAGTCTTCTAGACCCTAAATTTATTTAAAGTTTTCTAAAGCATTGTTTGTTAGAATTTTTTTCAATAAATAAATCATAAAATCAGGTTGCTAACTAAATAGAAACAAATAATACATTAAATTTAAAATCATTTTTAAATGTTGAATATACACAAAACTAAGAACACAATTGTCAAAAAAAAAAAATTAAAGTTCCGATTCTAAAATCCAAGCCTAGGAACACAAAAATACTATAATATATGCTACCAACTCCTAAACCAAAGAATTTCATGAGTCAATCTACATTCATTCATATATGTTGAAAACAGTTCAATTTTAGTGAATCTAGATTTACGACGTTTAGGAATATCTATAGTTACATGATTATGATTTTTTTCCTAAAAAAGACTATTTATATAATTTATAAATTATATTGAAAATCTAAACATGAGAATACTTTGAGAAGACTCAGAAATTTTTTTTGGAAGACTTATGGGAAGACTTAGTGGAAAACCTAATTCTATTAAAAATTAAGCAGGAAATGGTAGACTCTATTGTTAAGTCCTCCATTAAGTCTTCTAGTGCATTATGTAATTTTGAGAAGTCTTTCATAACCCAAAATAAAATACTTAACTAATTCATAAAAAAAAATGATTAAACTTAAAATCAACTTATAAAGTGTTTAATATACACAAAACGAAGCACATATAGATCAAATTTAGTTTTTTTTTATAAAAAAAAGTCAGATTCCACAATCTGACCCTAAAAACATAAACAATACTATAACATATTTACCAAACCTTCAACCAAAGAATATCATGACTCAATTTACATCCACTCATCTATGTTGAAAATATTCAATTTTAGTAAATCTAAATATGCATCATTTACAAATGTCTATAATTACATGAGTACGATTTTTTTCTAATTAAAATATTTATATTTATCAATTATGTTCTACTGAATGAGAAGTCTTTCAGATATATCTTCTGAGAAAAATTCCCTGAAATTATTCTCACGCACAAGGTTATAATCGTAAAACTTAATACTGATTTTATGTTTGGTCATAAGAGGCTATTTGTAATTTCACTAATCTTGTATGTTACTTTTGCATTTAATTGAATTTGGGGAATATCTTTACATTTAAAGTCAAGTTTTTTAGTCATATTTTACAAATTCTCTTATATTATATTATTATTACTTATTATTAATTATAATAATAGTTGTAGATCCTAAAATCCACACTAAGTATTTTGTAGTAATTGAGAGTTTAATCTAGGGAGGATAAATGATGTGGGAAACAATGCTCTTAAACACAACTATATAATAGGAATGTGGTTGAAAAAATGGACTTTATTGAATATTGGATTCGATACAAAGCAATAAACAAGAACGAGAAATCTAAGGAGTGAGGTCGATTTGAATAGTGATTTGCTCAAGGATTTTTTCCGTGTGTTTTGTGCTCTGTTTTAACTCTCTTTTATAGCCGTCTCCTCTTCCAACTGCTTCCGCGATCTTCAGGATACCATTTCGATCTTATTGGGTCCGACAACGTCGAGTTCATGATGATCTTGCATGGGCTTGGGCCTACTTAATTAGGTGATGAAATTGGGTCCAACATTTGTCCCCCAATCTTTTTGTTTTATTGAAAGGTAAAGATGGCCCATTCGGTCTCAATTGAAGAGAGGCCATTCAGTTTTTGCGACAGCAAGGATCTGACATGTGTCGCCTTCCCGTCTATGGACCATTGGCATGCGTTTCTCTTGTCCCTAACGGCTATTTTGCTCCGCATTCGAGGCGAAACCTAATCATTTGTCTTCTCGTTTTTAATGATAGAGCCATTTTTGAAGTCGGTGAATGTCTTTAAATACCCAAGGTTCTCTTTTCTTCCCTAAGTCTTTCTTTCTCTTCCCAACTCTTGCTTGTGCGATTTTCAATTTTTCCTTAAGCAAAGAGGGATACGTCGTTTTCTTTTCCTCTTCCAACGACCACTGGTGCTCATCTTGAAGTTTTAAACGTGATACATGGAGTTGATCGAGAAATCAAACTCGAGCTAGCCTCCAATCTTAAGACCCCCGAGACTGTTCGCGATGGGTTTTGTGAAGCGTATCTCTCGTTCTTTGAGTCTTGCGGTCTTTTCTTCCCTATTCCGGGACCAATCCTAAAATTGTGGCGGAATTGGGCATATCTCTTACTCAGATGTGTCCAAAATTCTTGAGGCATCTCTTGGCCCTCGTGGTTAGAGCTCGCGAAGAAGGTTTACGATTTACTTTGAAGGAGCTGCGTAACTTATGCTTGTTGAAGAGGAACAATCAGAGTCCATGAACTTTCCTCATGTCGCCACGTTATCCAAGGGGTTTCATACCGTGATCAAGATTGGCGAGAAGGGTTCTTTCTCTTCAAGGTCTATCCCCTGTCTATGGGTGACTTTGACTTCACGAGAATTCCTCATCTTTTGTCCGACGATATAGGTTAGTTCTGATTCTTTGGCTTTTTTATCACATGCATCATAACTATTTTCTGATATCTGATTTTAAAATCGTTTTATCCGTTTTCAGTGCATTCCGGGAGCTCTACGATGTCAGACGATTTCTGAGATCTGTTGAAGATGCTGCGATGAGATCGCCCGGAATGGTCATCTTTCGATCCCGAACGAGTCTGCGCCGCTTTTTTGCTACCGGATGGAATCAATCAAGCGACGTCTATTACCAGCAGCTCGATCAAGCTCAAGAATATCGCGGGACCCTCAAGTGGTCCTCCTCCTCCCGCCAGATCGGATAGACAATTGGTAGGAGGTCATCGTTCAGGAAACGAAGATCTGTCGCGGGGAGCAGAGATCTTGAGGATTTGCCTTTGATCCCAATCTTGGTTTCTGACGTCGAGGGGACTTTTGGAATGGGGGGGGGGATCGCCGATCTCTCTGAGTTCTGGTTCAGAGGAGGACTCCACTTCCAACGACCGCAAGCGCCGACGATTGTCGCGGATTGTGTGTCCAACATCGCGAGGTATTTCTTTGCTTCGAGGTCGCGATACCTCAGCTCAAGAAGAGGGAGGCGTATACCAAAATCGCGGACGCAAATTCCAAGGTAAATTATGTTCTTTCTGCCATGTTTTTAGTAAATAAATCTTGTTCTGATATCCTAGGAACTTTGCAGGTTGTGGTCGCCGTTGACGAGTTCGACGTAATGTTTGAGGTCCATGGCGAGGGAGAGTTAGCGAGTTTGCAAGCTGAAGCGAAGAGTATTAGGGAATCACTTCGGAAGGTTAAGGAAGACCTCAAGAAGAAGACTGGAGAAGCTGCGTTTATGAGTGATGAATGGGGAAAGGCTCGCGAAGAAAGGATGGTGTTTGAGACTGAGGTCGCTACTCAAAAGACCATGGTCGTGGAATTTCTTGCGGAGAGGGAGCGACACATCCGTTGCGAATCTCGCGCTATGCGTTGCGAGATCGCTGACCATTACAAGGTGGTCTTGTCCCTTGTGGAGAAAAATAGTCGGACAAGAGGAAAGAAACCGACGTGGAGATCCAGTTGCGGGAAGTGAACGCGAACATCGACCTACTCAATGAGATCAAGGATAGTGGACTGGTTATCGATGATTATTTGTTTCGTCTTCTGGATATGAAGAAGGATTGTGAGGGTTTTGTCAAGCTGGCTGCAGTTGCGGATTGGACAGTCTCAGATTTGGATCTTCCCGAGGCTTCTGGTGATTCGGTGGTTGGGAAATCTTCTTCCGATAATGGGGCTGATTCTTAGATCTTATCTTCTCTTTTTTTTTTATTCTTAATCGGATATTTCGTGTTGCATTTTTTTCTTTGTTTTTAATGCTTTGTTGATAACCATAGAGTTATGGTATTTTTTTCCTTATGGATTTTCGAGATTTTATCTTTTTTAGTTGATAATATTCGGTTTACTTTATCTTTTATAAATATTGAATTCGTTCCTTCCATCTTTGTACTTTTGAAAGTCATTCTCTTTCTATCGTCGATCATGACATCAAGGAAAATAATTTTCCATGAGTCTAAAAGAATTCATAATCGGAACAATGGAGTGGGATGGATCCATTCTGGTGATGTGAGTGAAGCGTTCACAGTGGTTCTTCGCAAGGAGCCTCGGCTTCCTCGTGTAGCGGCTCAATCTAAAGCCAAAGATCGTGGCTCTTTATACTTCTGGTAGTTCGAATAGCACGGAGGGGCGTGATCGTCCTCCGAAGAAAGCAAAGATTTCGGGGAACGATGCTCGATCTGGCCTCCTATGATGCAAATGGAGAGATAGTTGGAGAGGTGACAAAACCCTATACTTTTCACTGGCAATTTTCACATGCCAAGGATTGTCCGATCACGGATGATCTTGACAGTGTCGTTCACTTGGTCATGCACTTCAAGCCGGCGGGGTTTCCTCTTCCTTCGTTGCGGAACTGATATCACTCAAATGTTTAACCCTAAGGAGTGATTTACTCTCTCAAATAAGAGGTTCAATCGTAGTACTTAGGGATCGAATCCACAAGGAACTAGAGTCACAAAAGATATAATCCTAAGTGATTAAGCTAGGTTGAAAATGTTTAAAAACAATAAATAAAAGTTGGTAGCAATGGTAAGTTGCTAAGGAAAATAGGTTTTGGGTTTGAAAACAATGAAAGAAAGTAGTTAAATTCAAGGTTACTATTCAGAAAATCAGGATTATAAATCTATGGATGTCTTAACGAATTGCTTGCAAATATATGAGAACTTCAATCCTTAGATAAATCTATAGTTGTCGCTATTAGACTCATCCATTGATCTGGTTGCCAACAGTATCGATCGATGTTGCTATCGCAGTGTCGATCGATATATGTTGCCGTCGATCGATGACTCTATAGGAGTATCGATCGATATAGCATCAGATCGAATTGAAACTGTGTTCACCCGAGAATTTCTATCAGACCGGCTGTCGCTCGTACCTAATAGAGTCTGGGCTTAGCCAAATGATTTCAGAAAAATGACTATTAGATTAGTCACTCCATAATCATAACTCTAGGTAGCAAATCTAGAGTAAGCATTAGGGTTCATTTGGATAATGAATATAACAACTCAACAATCCATAGTTGGGGCTAATCCCTCATAACTATTTGAACCCCAAATCTAACAAATGAATCTACTCAGACATAGCCAAGAGATTCATAGAAAAAGAATAAGATGAAAAGAAAATACTTTATTGCTATAAAATAGAATACAAGAACTTAGATAAAAAAACTTTCTGAAAATATCTTTTCATGTCTTTCTAGGGCTCATAGGCATAACTATAAATATGGAGTACAATTAGGTTAAAAACTCGTCAGGGGCAATCTTATAATTTAGTGAGAACTTGGGCTTCAAGTCGGCCAAGTAAATCTTGCTCATCACGCTCTGTATCGATCGATGGTACATGGTGTACATCGATCGATGGAATATCTCGACTTCAACTTCTACGGAATCGTCATCTATCGATTACACAAGGTGTGTATCGATCGATATGTGTCTCTCAATGTTGGATCTTCATAGTCATCTTGTAAAACTCTCCTTTAAGCTCCATAAGGCACCTAAATCATCACTTTACTACAAAATGCTCCTGAACCTGAAAACATACCTAATAGACTCCAAAACATAGATAATTATAATAAAAACATATCAATTCCATGACTAAAAACGGGTCAAAATCATGGTGTATCAACTCCCCCAGACTTAACCTTTTGCTTGTCCTAAAGCAAACCTTAAGTTAGTCTTTGAAAGAAGTTTAAAAACAGCAGGGACTCAATCAAAATCTCAACTTTAAAATCATCACCTCTTACTTTTTTGCAAGCCACATCTCATATCTATCAACTACAGAAGTACATTATACCATATCCTAGCTTAGCAACCAGATACATCTAGCCAATCAACTTAAACATTCCTTGTCTGTCTATCCCCTCTACTGATTTCATTTATGCATAAAACTAAAGGTGTAGGCTTTACCTTGGGAGTATCGATCAAGGAACACTTGGATTCAACTCAAACAAGTTTCATGCATTCTCATCCTGGTTCACTTTCTTTCTTTATCCCCCTTCTCTGAATCCCAACTCTTTCTTTCTTTATTTTGTATATATCAATCCCAATGAACAGTTAATGTTCATCTTATTGAACTTTCTTGACAAAGTGTAAGCGAATAGTGGGGTCATAGGTAATGTACCTCTCCCTCGCTTTGATCATTCCTTTGATTTAGAATAGTGGGGTCGTAGGTAATGTACCTCTCCCTCTACCTCTCAGGAAATTATATCAGTCTTTTATTCTCTGGGGATGCCAAAGGAAGGAAAGAAGGAAACCAAATTTTTTGAGACTTTTACTTTCCAGACTTGCAAGAGGATTCCGATCCCTTGTATACCAAGCCTCAAGACAAGCAATAGATGTCAGGTTAGGTTGGAAATCAGCTTTGGTTCTTCCAGACAATCATGAAAGTGTTGACATAGGTGATCGATGATCCACTTTAGCATCTATAGTACTTTCTGCAATCAAAAAATCTAAGAATGGAGCTAAAGAGTGGTAAGATAAAAAGTAAGACTTTGAAAAATTTTCCCTTTCTTGACTCAATAAAACCAATTTTTGAAAACTTTTATAAATAAGATCAAAAAGAGGTAAACTAGCATCAGTAATCATCTCCCCCCAGACTTAAATCACACACTGTCCTCAGTGTATAATCAGTCAGAGTAAGAGCATAGGAAAAATTAAATGTGTAACTGATATCATAGTGGTGAACAATATACCTAACCGATATGGATATCGATCGATGGTGAGTCGCCATCGTCGATCGATGCGTGTAGGTCTGTGTCGGGCGATATCGACTGGTTCGTATCGGTCGATAGGTATTGATCGTGTGTCTATCTTCCTAAAAACAAATAAAAACGAAACTAGTAAGTAAAAATAAAATAAAATAAAAAAGTAAAATACCTAGCAGTGGGTTGCCTCCCACTCAGCGCTTGGTTAAAGTCAGTTAGCTTGACTATGGAATTATGCTGGCTAGTGAGGTGGGTTGCAGGTACTTGTTGGGAAACAAGTGTCCTCTTTTTTTTGTGTTTCTTCAAACCATGAGGTTAGAAAACTTCTTGTGGCTTTCTCACTTCTGGTCATACTAGTCTTCAAACCATAAACTTCAGTTTGGATCCTTTCCAACAATTCCTCTAAGCTGGCAAGGCTGTACTGATGGTTTCCAAGCATGCAGTAGATGTGTTCTTTAGTTCGCTGCATGGTATCGTGGTGTTGGATCGTCGGTCGATTCTGGAGGTTGCATATCGGTCGATGTGTTGTTTGCTTCATCGATCGATGGGGATGGGTCAGGTCGGCTGGCGAGCTGTCTTTGAATATCTTCTACCTCCTTCTGAATATCCTCCATTGTGCACTGTAATCCTTTGACGTCACTGTGAAGTGGAAACCAATATCTGTTCAGTAATATGTAGTCTTCGTCTCCACAAAACTCAATAGATTTGTAGATATCTCTTGTGGCTGCTTCTAGTTCTTCTCTGGTACAGAATTCTTGAGCACGGGTATCGGTCGATGGACTGGGTTTGTCATCGATCGATAGCTTCTGGAAGTGGTGCTCGATCGGGTTATGGACGGGTGTATCGATCGACGCATGGGTAGCTTTATCGGTTGATGCCTGTGTCTGAGATATCAGTTGTGCGCGCAAGGTGTTGACTTCTTCTTGTAGGGCTTCTTTTTCATATCGGACTAAGTCAATGCTGGTGGTATTCCAGAGTAGTTCACCTCGAAGGCTTGATAGGTCTTTCTCATGTTCATATTGCATGGCTGCTATCTCCCAGTTGTGATCTCCGGTTCTTTCATCTAGCATGTAGGTGACTTCTGCCTGTGTGTAAAGCTTGCCATCTGGAACGCCTTTGGCATATTGATCAGCATATCCTGGTAGACAGAAACAAGAGCGTCCAAATAATGAGGCTCTCTTCAGCAAGTTTCCCATGTCTTCTTTGGTAACCAGGATGATGTCTCCGTTTACTGCTCTTGCATGGCCAGATTCATCTCTGTAGACTCCATATTCATCCTTCTTTTCCCAAAAGAAACGACGAAATCCGTTGTTGAAGGCTCTCTTCCCATACTCTCGGTGCATATCGATCGATGTGAGTCTACATGCATCGGTCGATGGCCGTTTTCTTTGGTGCGGATTGTTTTCGATGATAGGTCCATTGGCCATTTGAAGGATGTCTGCAACATCTTCTGTGGAGATAGGAATGATTCTCCCATCTATAGCTCGTGCATAACCATCTGAATCCCTGAAAATACCATACTCATCCGGTATTAGTGAATTTAAATCAAATTTAAGTGATTGTACTTCAGATGGTGTTGTGGCAGGATCAGTTACTGGTTGGAGATTGATATCGAGCGATGGTGGAACTGCTGCATCGGTCGATTGTTTGTGAAACATGTCGGTCGACGGCTTGTGCTCCGTGTCGATCGATACGGGTTCTGCAGGTTGGGTCGCGGGTGGTAGTGGTGCGGTATCTACTGCAAAACTTTCGTGATAAGTGCTGGCCCAGCTTCCAATCGAGTAATCTCTGTGGTGTGGCTCATGTGGGACATAGACTGGTTTGCAGTAAGGTTCATCGCTCGTTGATTTGAAACGTCGTTTGAGCGATCTGGGTGGAGGCATATCGGTCGATGGTGTAGGGTCTGCATCGGTCGATGGGCGGAAAAGGCAAGAGAAAAAGTCGCATCTGGCTTCGTTTAGACGAAGAGATCTATACTTGGCAGCTCGTTCCTCTGCATTGTCTGTGTCGTACTCATCATCTGTATCAAAATCGCTGCCTGGAAACTCGTCACGGGTCTTTGGAAACAACAGATCGATTAGTGACACTGAGTAGACAATGGGTGCTTTGGGTTGAGGCATATCGATCGATGGACAGGGTTCCGTATCGGTCGATGCTCGTCGGAGGAAGGTCAAGTTAGGAGGGTGTTCAGCATCTTCTCGAAGAAATCGGTACTCTGTGGCTCGTTCCTTCTCATAATCTTCATCATACTCCTCCTGAGTAGTGATACTAGCTAGCTCGAACATGTAGTGATCGTTTTCCCACTCATCTGCGCTGAAATCGGCATCTGGGAACTCGTCTTCGATCCGTCGGAATACTCCATCGAGCGATGACCAGGTAGTGCTCTCGGTAGATGGTTCTGCAACGGTATCGGTCGATGGAGAAGTGGTGTCATCGGTCGATAATGCTTCTTCGGTTTCATACTCTTCCATAGAATCATACTCGTGGGCACATAAACAGGTGGCTACAAGTGTTGAGCTTGTTGGCCTTGGAAACTTGATGACCGGAACAGGGTTGTAGTGGATGGAAGGGTTGATAAGGGTTAGGCAGAGCTTGTTGGTTTGTAGGTCACAATCAGCTCCAACTATGGCTAAGAAGGCCCTTTCAAGTAGTAGAGAAGTCTTGAAATTGAGCTTGTTGGAGAGGATATGGAAGTCTGTAGGAATTAGGGTTTCTCCAATCTGTACCTCAAGGTTGCGAACGATGCCTCCAGAGCTTTGTTGAGAACAATCCACAAAGATGAAAGTTTCTTCAGAAGGCTCTATCTTCAGACCTAGATGGTTTGCCATAAGCTTGGGTAAGATGCTAACTCCAGATCCTGTGTCATAGAGGGCACGAGGGAACTCAACACCTTGGATGGAACATGGTATTGTGAACTTTCCTGGATCACTCTTCTTCTTCAGTGTTATCTTCTGCTTGAGGCTATCTCTGACTTGGTTAAACATCCCCCTGATGTCTTCTTCTGTCTCTTTGGTTTCTCTAAAGAACATCCACAATTTGTGTGAAAAATAGGCTTCTTCAAAAGGTTTCTCTTTAGGTATTCTGAGGACTCTTTTTCTGAAGCTTGACAACTCCTTCTCATTAGCTTCTCTTTTATAGAGCTTAGGTATCTTCTCTTTCCTTTTTCTGAGAACTCTTCCCTGAGTTTCCTTTTTTATCTCCATGGACTCAAAAATATCCGTGGGTCTCTCTTTTAGGGCTGCTGTAGGGTTTCTGGTGGTGTAATATCTCTCCCGGAAAGCGTCAAGACGTGCACTGTCGATCTTAGGAAGCTGCACTCGGCGTTGGGGTACTGTGTATCGATCGACACTGGCTGGAGTGTGTCGGTCGATACCAGGGTCTTGGTGTCGGTCGATGACTGTCATCATGTCGATCGATGACAAGGATGGGCGGATGTGGGTGACGTGCTGCGAAGGCGGCGTGAGACATAATCTTGACGGAATTGCACTCGCGAGGGTTTTCGTCTGAGTCTATCGATCGACACTCGTCAAAATCTATCGATCGACGTACTAAAGGCGATATCGATCGATGTTGAGCTGGTGATATCGATCGATAGTAGTCGTAGGCGAACTCTCTTTCACTCTCATCATCAGATCTCTGAATCTCTTCTACTACCTCTTGCCAAAAGTCATCATCTAGGATGGCACTGATGTTCTGGTTGTGGGCAGACTTCTGCTTCTTGAGTGCTTCTCCTGTCTGAAACACTTGGATCTCTAGCTTCTTCACATGGGTGTTGAGGGCATCTATCTTCGTGATGAAGGTGGTGTAGACAGAATCGATCTTTCCATTGAAGTTTACCTCGAGCTTCTGCTGACTCTCAAGTATCTTGTCTATCAATTCCTCCAGTTTAGTATCTTGGGTGGGTGGGTGTGGATTTGAGTAGAAGGCACTTCCATAGCTTTTGTTGTTGTTAGGGTTGTTGCTGCTGAAGTTGTTGGGCTTCTGGAAACTCTGGTTGAAGTTGCTTCTCTGGCCTGTGAAGTTTCTGTATCCTCCCTGGTTACCAGATCTCTGAAAACCAGCTCCACTAATCCAGTTAACATCTTCGTCAATAATGTCTGAATCTTCCACTGAACAGATCTGCTTGTTTAGGAGCTTCTGAATGTTGTCTAGTTGTGCTTGAACTTCATTGACATACTCCTTCCCAAGGGATGATGTAGTCTGCGTCACAGAGTTTCTTGTGATGTTGCTGGAAGCCAAGTTATCAATTAGCTTGATAGCATTCTAAGGATTCCTGGTGGTGAAGTTGCCATCACTAGCTGTATCAAGGGCTCTCTTGAAATCAGGGCTGATGCCTCTGTAGAAAGTGCAGAGCAGTTGCACTTTGTTGAATCCATGGTGTGGGCAGTCTCGCTGGTAGGATTTGAATATGTTCCAAGTATCCTTGAATGACTCTTCAGGGGCTTGGGTGAATGTAGCAATTTTCTTCCTCCAGTGTTCAGCGTGTGAATCATCAAAGAAATTACGCAGGAAGGCGTGCTTGATGTCACTCCAGGTGGTAAGGGAACATGGTGGTAGTTGTCTTAGCCACTGCAAAGCTTCTCCAGATAGAGAGTACTTGAAAAGCTTGCAGAAAAGATAGTCTTGAGGGACTCCTTTTGCTTTTACTAGGGTTACAAGATCCTCGAACCTCTCCAGATGGTCCATAGGATGCTCATGGGGCAAACCACAAAAAGAGATTTATCCTACTAGTGTGTAGTACTGCGGCTTGAGCCAAAAATCTCCCCTCTGAATAGCAGGAGGGAGGATGGCTGATCGGTTTGAATAGAACTGATCCGGACGGTTGTAATTAGCCAAAGTTCTGGTCTCTTCTACAGGTTGAATGATGCATGTGGGTGCAGTTTCTTCTTCAGTAATGACCTCCTTCTGATCATTCAGCTTCTGACCTGCTGCATTTCGCAGGTGACCATCTTGATCACGCAGGTCTCCATTCTCATCGGGTATGAGAATCATAGGCGCTACCATGTCTCGCCGGTTAGTATCGATCGATGTAATGTGAGGTGTATCGATCGATGTCAAGTGAAGGGTATCGGTCGACGAACGGTGGTTGATGTCGATCGATGAGGTGGTGTTGGTGTCGGTCAACGAACGGTTGTTGATCGTCGGTGGAAAGCGCGTATCGGTCGATACAGAGGTGTTGGTATCGATCGATGTGGAGCGTAGGTCTTTGCGGATGCTACGTTCCAGATTGTTGGGATCTTCTGAGTACAAAAGTTGCTTATCCTTGTTGCTTCTAATACTGCTGGGCATGTACCTGAAAGAGACAAAAAGAAAAAGAAAAAATTTTGTGTCAAAAGATGGAAAAATAAAAAGTAACAAATAATCAAGACTGAATCAGATTAAATCTAATTGTGATCTTAGTTCCCCGGCAACGGCGTCTAATTTGATATCACTCAAATGTTTAACCCTAAGGAGTGATTTACTCTCTCAAATAAGAGTTCAATCGTAGTACTTAGGGATCGAATCCTCAACGAACTAGAGTCACAAAAGATATAATCCTAAGTGATTAAGCTAGGTTAAAAAGGTTTAAAAACAATAAATAAAAGTTGGCAGCAATGGTAAGTTGCTAAGAAAAATAGGTTTTAGGTTTGAAAACAATGAAAGAAAGTAGTTAAATTCAAGGTTACTATTCAGAAAATCAGGATTATAAATCTATGGATGTCTTAACGAATTGCTTGCAAATATATGAGAACTTCAGTCCTTAGATAAATCTATAGCTGTCGCTATTAGACTCATCCATTGATCTGGTTGCCGACAGTATCGATCGATGTTGCTATCGCAGTGTCGATCGATATATGTTGCTGTCGATCGATGACTCTATAGGAGTATCGATCGATGACTCTATAGGAGTATCGATCGATATAGCATCAGATCGAATTGAAACTGTGTTCACCCGAGAATTTCTATCAGACCGGCTGTCGCTCGTGCCTAATAGAGTCTGGGCTTAGCCAAATGATTTCAGGAAAATGACTATTAGATTAGTCACTCCATAATCATAACTCTAGGTAGCAAATCTAGAGTAAGCATTAGGGTTCATTTGGATAATGAATATAACAACTCAACAATCCATAGTTGGGGCCAATCCCTCATAACTATTTGAACCCCAAATCTAACAAATGAATCTACTCAGACATAGCCAAGAGATTCATAGCAAAAGAATAAGATGAAAAGAAAATACTTTATTGCTATAAAATAGAATACAAGAACTTAGATAAAAAAACTTTCTGAAAATATCTTTTCATGTCTTTCTAGGGCTCATAGGCATAACTATAAATATGGAGTACAATTAGGTTAAAAACTCGTCAGTGGCAATCTTGTAATTTGGTGAGAACTTGGGCTTCAAGTCGGCCAAGTAAATCTTGTTCATCACGCTCTGTATCGATCGATGGTACATGGTGTTCATCGATCGATGGAATATCTCGACTTCAACTTCTACGGAATCGTCATCGATCGATTACACAGGGTGTGTATCGATCGATATGTGTCTCTCAATGTCGGATCTTCATAGTCATCTTGTAAAACTCTCCTTTAAGCTCCATAAGGCACCTAAATCATCACTTTACTACAAAATGCTCCTGAACCTGAAAACATACCTAATAGACTCCAAAACATAGATAATTATAATAAAAACATATCAGTACCATGACCAAAAACGGGTCAAAATCATGGTATATCAGGAACATAACTGATCGTGACGTTTATGTTAAGATGGCAGTCGTTCATGCTAAGGTTGGTTGGTTTGGCCTTTTGATCTTTGATATTTACTTTCTTATTTTGCGTATTTCTGATGCATCTTTAGGCTATGGAAGCTAATAAGGAGTTCGCGGCGACTTTGAAAAAGCGTTTGTGAGAATTTCTTGAGCTGACGAACTTTACGAGGTCAAGAAGGTCGTTCGGGAGCTGAAGCTTAGTTTGAAGACGGCCCAAGACATGGAGCGTATAAGTGTCGCTCAACTGACGGCGGCCGAGAAATTGGGAAACCAGGCTGCTTCTTTCGAGGCTCGTCTTCGGGTCGTCAAGAATGAAATAAAATCGGCTCTAGAGCAGGTTTATGTGCTGAAAATGCATATCGAATCTCTGACCACAAGTCACGCGGATGAACTTTGTTGTGCGACTTACGACGCTAAGAAGACTTTAGCTGACGGAAATCTGGACGTTTTGATGTCTTGAAAGAGAAGTGGGAGAAGAAGAAAACTGCAGCGGACTGCGAGATTTATTTGAAGGAGGTCATGGCTAACATCTAACTCATTAAGAAAATAATGAATAACAATCTGCTCGCTTCTGACGAGGTATCGCGTCTTCGAGCTAAGGAGGTCAGAGCTCGATGTGGCGGCAGTGTCGGATTTTTCGGTTGGGAAGTTGGACCTTCCTCTGATTTCTCTTAAACACAACGATACAATCGGAATTCGGTTGATAAAAATAGACTTTATTGAATATTGGATTCGATACAAAGCAATAATGAAGATCGAGAACAACAATAAAAAGTGAAATTTATAAGCAAACTAGAAATCTAAAGAGTGAGGTCGATTTAAATAGTGATTTGCTCTAGGGTTTTTCAGTGTGTTTTGTGCTCTGCTGTACCTCTCTTTTATAGCATTCTCCTCTTCTAACTGCTTCGCGATCTTTGGGATACCATTTCGACTTCGTTGGGTCTGATCGACGTCGAGTCCATGATGATCTTGCATGGGTTTAAGCTTACTTAATTAGGTGCTGAAATTGGGTCCAACAATAATTACTATCTTATAAATTAAATTTACTAATTTAACCTAAATATGATTTTATTTTAATAAAATCTTCATTATAAAGTTCAGTTTCTAAAAAGATGCAAGGGTTTATATAAACCTCTAATTACATTATGAAAGTATTAATAATTTTTTTAAACTTTAAAACGCAAATACTGTGTTTTCATAATATAAAACAAAATTATATTAAAACTTAATGACTAATTTAAAAATAAAAAGATAATACAATATGAGGGAAAATATAAAAAATAAGGAAAATCTTCTCTAATGGTTTTGAAGAAAAATATTAGTTTATGAATAGTATTTTCTAAAATTTTGATATTTTCTCTCAAAATGATATACTATTTAAAAAGAATTCTCATTTTTACTGTTTTCCTCAAAATAATACCTATCTGTTTAATTTTAGTTGTCGGTTTTGGTTTTTACACAGATTAAGAAAATATTTAATTTTATATATATATTTAAAATAAAAAGAAAATTACTTATACATCTAATAATATTTTAACCAATAAAAAATAAAAAAGTATATAAAATTAATAAATTCTGTATCGAAATTATAAAATAACACTTATTTTGAAACGAAATTTTTTATTTACAACAACATGTACACTGAAACAGAGCGAGTACATCAAATACTCTAATAACACTAATTAAAGTCGAGGCCGTCGATCCAAGAGTAAAACACACATACAGTGTTGGTTTTCTACCTTCCTTACAAAACTAAAGAAAGATCCAGAAAACTATTACTCCCTCTGTTTCGAAATAATTGTCATTCTAGAGAAAAAATTTTGATTCAAAATAAGTGTCGTTTTAGAATTTCGAGGCAAAATTTATTAGTTTTGTATGATATTCTATTTTTCTATTGGTTGAAAAATGGTTAGTTGTATAGGTAATTGTACTTTTATCTTGAAAATATGTAAAATTAATTGTTTTCTTAATCTGTGTGTAAAACCTTAGAATGACAATTAAAATGAAACGGATGACGTATTAATGGTTTCTTTCTTTCTTGACATCTTTATTAGTACTCTGCTTTGTAATGGAGCTGTTCTTAGTAAGTGAATTTAGATAATTTTGCCAGCTAAATATGATAAAAAATGTTATACTTTCCAATAGAACTTGAAAACACTTTTTACACAGATCATGTTAACATTCGAATTTTAATTCGTAAGTACATAACAGTACCGTGATAAAGAATATACATAGGATCTAATATTATTTGACATCGGAAATGAAACATGCATCACATGAACTTCACGAAATTGTCTGAGATGGACACAAATCTTAATTGTAAAAAATGGTGACAATGATTATTTGTTTTTATTAATATTACTTCTTTTTTTTTTTGGAACACATTAACTATTGATTCTCGTTATCTTGTTTTTCTGGGTGGGTGGAGTCCACTATGATTTCGGTGACAATAATACCCGCTTTCAACGGCATAAATAGTATTTTGGGGTTGTGGATTAAGCTTGTTTGGTTCCTTAATTTCCTCTCACTTGCTTTTCTCTTTTTTTTTCCTATACTTTTTAATGTTTTTTTGATAAAAAATATGGTTTCATTAGCAAACATTGTAAATAGGAGATGATTGGTTAGATTTTAGTTGTAGAAATTTTACTGTAACATTTAATCTCTAATTTTTTAATGTAGCTGTATCTAATATAAATATATAAGTTAAATAAAAAATTATACAAACAATCATATATCATATTTTGTTTTAAAAAATAAAACTTTACAGCCATTTTTTTTATTTTGTAATTTAACTTTAAAAATTAAAACATAATTCATTCTAATTTATACGACTATAAATAAAATTTAAAACTAAAATCACTTGCTACAATCCAATCAATCACATTTATAATCTCTCCCAAGAAAATGAACCCAAATATTGAGTGAATACTCATAATTTCTTTACCACTATACCAACGTCGTATCTTTTTGTTTTTTTTTTTTTGTTTTGGATAATAAAAATGTAACAAGATTCTGATTCGCACGTCCGTGCGGGTGTTTGAAAAAATATATTGTTAAAAAAGATTCATACATGATTAATTATATATATTTTGATGCTTACAATATTTAATATGGTTTTATAGTTTATATGCATCAATTTTATTAATTGTTTTAAATTATCATTTATTTTTTGTTTACATATTATTTATTTTATTATAATAATCTATTATTTATGTTGAGTATATTTTTTAGTTCTTAATAATAAATAAATAGGTAGATATTTTTATCATAAATTTATACACATTTATTATACATATTTCTAAATGTAAAGAATAAATATTTTGAAATTATTAATAAACATTAATTTTAGTTTTAATAACTTAACTTATTTGGTTAGTTGCAATTATTTTTTAGATATGTATTTATTAAAAGGCTGACAACGAGTATTGCACTATAAAAAATAAAAATTCTCATAATTAGAATTCCAATACAGATTAGTTTTTTATAATTATGTAGGTGAAATATTCGTTTTATTAAGGTATTTTAGTTTTAATAAATAAAAAATAAATTCTGTGGCATAAGGATGTAATTATTAAGGAAAAGTAAAGGGTAATTCAAATTTGTACTTCAGTTTCAATATTTTAGATTGGTTGCAGCTTCTATTCCCAGCCACATGGAACCTTCTATTTGTTTTCAACTATTTCTTTCTAGTTGTGTGTTTACAAAATATTTGGTTGATCCACTAAGCTGCTAAAAGCCTGCGAATTTGAAAGTTTTCTTTATATATTATATTATAAATAAATCAACCCGATTAATGGGGATACAAAAGTCGATTACAAGCTTGATTTCGACTAAAATTTACCTAGATTCAAATACCTAATACTAGCTTGTATTAGTTATCGTAAACCTTGAGAATCCATAGATAACTAATTCCAAAATCCATAATGCATAGACTATTCCATAATTCATAAACCACCTAAACCGACGCATTCCGCTATACTATTCCAAAATCTATAGATAATTAATTCACGTTGTCAGCCGTTATCGTAAACCCCAATGGGTCTAACCTTGTTTCCTCGGATCTCGGTCTTCCCGAGATGACCTTTGAGGTAGCTGTGACTCAGAAATTTCGTCAAAGCTTGTAATATCCAATGTTCAATGACGCGCAAGACATACAAATAGTGAGGGTGTTACCAAAATCCATACCTTTGAGAGCTTCCGTAACAAGAGTTGTACCTCCTCTCCAAAGACGTCAGGAATGGAAACAACAATTACTCGCCACTACCGCCAAGAGCCGGGTCGAAACCATTGTTACTCCTTTGTCAGAGAGACTCATACCTGCATAGTAAAGTCAAGCAACCGGCACACATTGTCAACTGACAGACGAGCCGCTAGGAAGTTAAATGTGACCAAGAGTAACATCAAGGCAAATCATGACTCCTCCCAAGAACCGCCTTGACTCTTAATGTCTTTGAGAACCAAAGAATAATAAACCATATTGTGAGTAACCACCACCGGTCTCACAGGGACATAGATCAAATGAAACAGAGACAATCTCTCCAATGAGAAGCTGACATCTTTACCAGAGGAAAACTGCAACAAGAGTTGCGTAGAAAAGATCTGTGACGTGGAAGCACACCAGGAAGCTACCGAGGAGCAAGACGACTCCAGTCGAGACCACCTAGAGAACCCACACGAGTCTGGATTGAGCCGAGCACCACTCCATGCTGCGTACGTCGGCTCAAGACCCGTCACCAAGGTAGACCAATCCTCCAGAGCATGCCTGAATGCAGTGGAAGTGGAACCAGATAACACCGACGCCGGAGAGATCCGAGAAACCAAACACCCCATCCGCTAAAACCACATAATAGATCCGGCAGAAGATCCGCCGAGACACCAGGAGGCTCAGCCTTCTTATCCTCGCACGAGGAAGACCAGGAGAGATCTAGGGTGAACAGTGCCGGCTTACATGGGGGGACAAACGGTGCGACCGCCCCGGGTCCAAACCCGTGTCCCCCCAATTTTACTAATTAAGGGGCCCAATATTTTTTTTATACATACATTTGTAAAAAAAAAATTTAAATATTTACAAATTTAGTTGAATAGGACCCTAAAGTATTTTACATATAGGTAATTTTAGTTGAATAGAACCCTAAAATATTTTACATATACATGATTTATTTTTACCACAAAATTTATAAAGATGTTAATGATAAAAATTTTAGAATATATTTAAAATTTTAATAAGTATAAATATTAAAAGTTTTTAAAAAATTTCGTTAGGGGCCGAATAAATGTTGAGCCGGCCCTGAGGGTGAAAACCGACCAACTCCCTGAACCGTAAAATTCGACTCCATCCACGAGCTACCGCCTCCACAACCTCGTCGCAGAGCCAGAGAAAGGTAAAGAACCACCAGAGATGAAACCCTTCTCGAGCGGGGTAATCACCGGAGTAAACCCTAACCAAGAACTGATAGCATATCAGAAAAGAACTAGTAGAACGAAAGAGAAGTAAAATTAAGACAAAGAGAAAAAGAACAGGACGCCTCTGACGCCGGATACGCGCTCACGCGTCGCCAGACGCACGTCTACGCACCGCTGAACGTCGGAGCAAACTCAAATCAAGTTTTAGCCAGACACGCGTTTACGCACCGCTGGACGTCAGAGCAAACTCAAATCAAGTTTTAGTCTTCGAGAGAAAGTGGGGAGATGAGAGAGAAAGTGAAGAAATAAAAAACCAAAGATTTTGCAAATATGCAAGTTCTTACGTTCTAATCATATAAAACCTGCAAATATGCAAGTTGTTAAGGGACACTAAACGAAACAAAAATACCATTGTTTGTGTGAGAGAGAATAGCATCAGTTATTTGACTTACCAGTTGTCGAGTCATGTATCATGGTTATTTATTAATCTATCCCTGTACATATGCTATGTGAAGTTTTTCTTGAAGGAATAAAACTAAGATAAGTGTTAAATATCAAAAAGATGTTTGTTAGATGACTGGTGATAATTAGAACAGAGTCATTAGCTACAGTAGAACTTTTCAAGTACGATGAAGTAGGTTATATTACAAAACCAAACATGCAAAAATCTAAGAACATCTGCATTTTGGGTCTCTCAAAAGATCTCCCAAGAACCAAATATGTAAAATAATGAAAAGGTATGAAAGAGAGTCAAATGAGTCTCTTAGTAAAGAGACTTTACAATAGGACAGAGACTCATATCACATTTGATAGCATTTCATTGGCTCAAACAATAGTTTATATTGGGAAGAACTTATGTGAATCTCTTACCATTTTTGATGCTCTAATACTACTCAAAATTTAAGTATTTAAAGGTTTTGGGAAGCTCGAGCTCGGTCCTGTGAGTGTGTGTGGTTGCATGTGAAGGGTGGAGCCTACGCACGTGATAGTAACATATGTGAATATGTGATAGCCGAATCGCTAAAGATAAGGATTGACAGATACAAACCATCTGCCCATCCACGTGTCAACTATTTAGCAAATGTGAAGGCTACGTGTTGCACATGGATACCAAGTTGTTTCTTCGCCGGTGTTCGCCGCAACCACCGCTAAGTCCGATGGCCTCAACGCTTCGAAGTTCAGAAAATCAACTTGAATTTTGATTCCATTTGCTTGCTTTACTCTCTTAACATCACTGCTCCCAAGATCTTCATCATTTACGCTGGATGTTGAAACAACAAGAAGCTTCAGATGATTTGGATTCAGATATTGTCGAAACACTTGCTGGTGGAGACAAGCTTCAACTTTTCCTAAACTAAACCAAATCATGAAGACAAACATGCTAAATCTCGATTCTTTATCTCATAAGAATACTTTGCTTAAACATCTAAGAGCAAAGATTGACATCCTCAGTGTAAGGGATAGGATCAAATCCAACCCTTAAGGCCCGTCGAATAAGAGGCCCAGGCCCATTACTCGGTTCGCACGAGCGAGGAGAACCTTTAGACGCAACGCGACAAGGGAGTCCGTGCGAGCTTACGTCATCATCCGTACCGAGTAAGATGATGAGGCCCGCCGAGGAGGCCCATGGAGCGAAGGATACGGCCCATTAGGTTTTCCGTACAATAACCTATAAAAGTGGAGAAGTGGTGAACGGAAAGGGGATCCGAAAATAGACTGACTAAAAGGCAACAAAACAAGGGTTTCACTATAGCGTTGTTCTTAGATCTGTCCGTACAACTTTGAGAGCTCCCGAGCATCATCGTTTCCTTTGTAACCCTCACTTTCCAATAAATAAAATCACTCTTCGCTTTCTTTTGTTCGCTTACACCTTCGTAATAACCCACCGACGAGTTTCCGTCGATTATTCACTCGTTATCACCGAACTCGGTTCAAACAGTTGGCGCCCACCGTGGGGCAAAACGAAGCAGTGTGACAAACATGCCGAACGACGAAGCAGATTCTCCCGACATACAACCGGAGGAAACTCCAGTCGTCCCGACCCTCGAAACTTTCATGGATTCTGTCATGGCCCGTCTCGCCCAGCAAGACGAAGCTCAAAAGGAGACAAATGCCCAGCTCGCAGCTATCGCCGCTATTTTCTCACCTCCGGAGGGGGCGGCTCGCGACATGGCTTCAGTCCGTCATTTCCTCTTCAATACCAACACTACACCAACGTCGGCAAACCAGCCGATGCAATCCGAAGATACCCCGACGGACGATTCCGTTCTACCAGCTAGCGGTTCTGACTCTCAATCCGCACGGGAAATAGCCGAGCTCAAACTGTCGCTCCAAACCATAACGTCTCAGATCCATCACGCCACGAGTGCCGCACCCCAGATCGACCGCGTCTTAGCAGAGTCACTACGCACTCCTTTCACCATGCGAATAAGTAGCGTCAAGATCCGCCTGACTGAGAAACTCAGACTCCCCACCTACGCCGGAGAGAGCGACCCGACAGACCATGTAACCGCCTTCAACATCGTGATGGGCAGATCACGCTTTTCCGACGAAGAAAGAGACGTAGGACTCTGTCAGCTCTTCGTCGAAAGTCTCACCGGGCCAGCACTGACATGGTTTTCTCGACTAACCGAAAACTCCATCGATAGCTTTCATGACCTATCCTCAGCATTCTTGAAGCATTACATCATGTTCACTCGCCAAGGAGCCACGGCTTCAGACCTCTGGAAAATGTCACAAACTTCCGGCCAAAGCCTCAAGGAGTTCATGGGAAAGTTCAAAACTTTGGCTTCCAAAGTTAACGCTCCGGACAGCATGGCTGTCGAGGCCCTCCAGAATGCACTTTACGTACATTCAACGTTCCGCCAGGATCTTTACCGAAGTCCGACCACTTCGCTAGAAGATGTTATTGCCCGCTCCCATAATTTTATCCGCATGGAGGAAGATACTCGCGCAATACTTAACAAACGGAACTCGGATAAACCAGGAACTGCGAAGAGTCACGACTCCCGACAAGATTCGCGCCAAGAACCCCGTCAACATTCTTGTGGAGATCGTAATGACCGCAAGAAGGGATACATTTATCATGTCGAAGGCGACGAATCTCCTCCATCAACAGTCGTAGTCCGGGGAAAAGGGTGGAATCATTATTACCGCGAAGATGGCGACGCCAAATCACCGTCTGGTTCTCGATCCCCCCGACGGACCGAAACAAACAAGTTCTGCAAATATCACAATACCAAGAGCCACGATACGAAGGACTACAGACATCTTGGCGAACATCTTATCGCGAAATACGCAGCTGGGCAGATAGAAGCTGAGCCTCCGAAGCCACGGACTAACACCGAAAAGAGTTGGAGCAAAAACAAAGATAAAAGGTCCAAGAAAACGACTGATAAATCCCGGCGCGAGGAAGAAAACCGCTCAGGCGTATCCGATGAGGAAAACGCGACAGAGCATCCCCGCGATGAACAGGAAGCCGACGACGAGCAACCAAAAAACAGGAAGCGAATCCAAGTCATCCTCTCGCACGGCGCACAATCCTCGGACGACGATACAGGATCCTCGGATCTTCGGACATATCTTAACTCCCGTCGTCAAGGGGGACGGACCGATGACCTCCGCGAACGACTCAACTCGAAGAAGGCGCGCAAACAGAAGGACACGACTTCCGTCGCGACTAACACTCCCCAACATGTTACCACAGACCTGCGCCACACGTTGGACAAAGCTAAAGCGCCCGATTTACGGCAGCTGCTCAATAAAAGCAAAGCTCCAACCATCCAAGCGCAGGAGGAAGCACAACAGGAGACGCGGTTGAACGTCATCATGGGTGGATCTCCCCCATGCGGAGACTCGGTCCAATCGGTTAAACCCCACCAACGTCAAGCAATCGCTTCCAAGAAGTGGCCATCCAAACCGGAAGATAGCCCGCCGATCACCTTTACACCAGCGGACGCTTTCGGCGTACACATGCCGCATAACGATCCCCTGCTAGTGGAGCTCGGGATTGGCGAATGCGAAGTCACGAAAGTCCTAATTGATACGGGAAGCTCTGTGGATCTCATTTTCCTAAACACGCTCGAAAAAATGGAAATCGACCGCTGACAGATGAAACCCTCCAATCAGACTCTCACGGGATTCCACGGAGTTTCCGAAGAAATGATCGGGACCATCCGCCTTCCCGTATACGCGGGTGGTGTAACAAAAACCGTGAAATTCTCGGTGATAAATACTGTCGCGCCTTACCATGTCATACTCGGAACGCCCTGGCTGCACACAATGAAGGCAATCTCGTCAACTCTACACCAGTGCGTGACATTTCCAGGAAATGACAGCCGGATCCAAACTCTGCATGGCGATCAACAAACGGCGCGCGAATTGCTGTTCGCAGCTGTAAAACTTCGCCAGGGGAACTCACACGTCAACGTTGTGACCAAGCCCATACACAAAATCTACCCGCAGAAAGAGGAGGTCACCGAAGTCATCCTCGATGAGAGTGACCCCAGTAAAGTGGTGCGAATAGGCGCTTATCTGCTAGATGACATGAGAGAAAGCATCATCGCCTTCCTTCGGCAAAACACTTCGATGTTTGCCTGGACAACCTCTGATATGAAAGGAATCGACCCGAATATCATCACTCACGAACTTCACGTGGATCCGACGTTCAAACCGGTAAGGCAGAAACGTCGTCGCCTCGGCCTAGAACGAGCAAAAGCGGTCAACGACGAGATTGATCGCCTGTTAGACGCTGGTTCGATCGTTGAAGTACGATACTCGGAATGGCTCACTAACCCCGTTGTCATCAAAAAGAAAAATGGGAAATGGCGGGTATGCGTAGACTTCACCGACCTCAACAAAGCATGCCCCAAGGACAGCTTTCCGCTCCCGCATATCGATCGACTCGTGGAAACGACAGCCGGGAACGAGCTGCTCACTTTCATGAATGCATTCTCCGGGTACAATCAAATCATGATGCAACCCGACGACAGGGAAAAAATTTCCTTCATCACCGATCGGGGAACATACTGCTACAAAGTCAAGCCCTTCGGCCTAAAGAATGCCGACGCCACCTATCAGCAACTTGTCAACAAGATGTTCGCCGACAAGTTCGGCCAGACGATGGAAGTATACATCGATGACATGCTCGTCAAGTCCCTTCGCGCCGACGACCATCTCTCCCACCACCGAGAATGTTTCAATATACTAAATGCATATGGAATGAAACTGAACCCGACGAAATGCACGTTCGGAGTAACGTCCGGGGAATTCCTCGGTTATATCGTTACGCAGCGCGGAATCGAGGCGAGCCCAAAGCAGATCTCAGCGATATTAGATCTCCCGAGTCCGAAAAACTCCCGTGAGGTCCAGAGACTGACCGGTAGAATAGCAGCCCTAAACCGGTTTATCTCGCGATCTACGGATAAATGTTTGCCATTCTACGAACTCCTCCGCGGTAACAAATGCTTCATATGGGATGATAAGTGCGAGGAGGCATTCGCTCAGCTCAAACAGTATCTGACAACGCCGCCGGTCCTCGCCAAACCAGATAATGGGGACATCCTCTCTCTGTATATCGCAGTATCATCAAGAGCGGTCAGCAGCGTCCTAATAAAGGACGACAGGGGGGAACAGAAACCGATCTTCTACATGAGCAAGCGGATGACAGACCCTGAGACGCGCTATCCAACGCTAGAAAAGATGGCACTCGCCGTTATCACTTCCGCACGAAAGCTCCGCCCTTATTTCCAGTCGCACGCAATCGAGATCCTTACAGATCAACCACTGCGAACCGTGATGCACAACATCAATCAGTCAGGAAGATTGTCTAAATGGGCGATCGAGCTTAGCGAATACGACATAACTTACAAGAATCGCGTCACGTTGAAGTCTCAAGTCCTCGCCGATTTTATGATAGAGTTAGACCCCGACCTCGAATAGCTCCTCGTCATACCCGACCAAAATTGGATACTACACGTTGATGGTTCATCTAATACCAATGGCTCGGGCGCAGGAGTGCAACTTCAGTCTCCAACCGGCGAGCTCATCAGACAATCTTTCACCTTCGGTTTTAACGCTTCAAACAACGAAGCCGAGTACGAGTCACTAACTGCCGACCTCCGGTTAGCCAAAGCAGTCCGCGCGAAACGTCTGAGTGCCTACTGTGATTCACAACTCGTCGTCAGTCAATACCATGGGGATTACGATGTTCGTAACGAAAGAATGGAAGCATACCTCAAACTTGTCCAAGACCTCGCCAAGAGTTTCGATTTTTTCGAGTTGACGAAGGTTCCGCGAGGAGAGAACGTGTGCGCAGACGCCCTCGCCGCCCTCGGAAGTAAGCTCTACGATCAAGTGAAGCGAACTATACCAATACACAAGATCGACAACCCGAGCATAACAGTGGCAAAGGAACCACAGGCTTCTGTGGCCTCGGTTTCCGAGTCAATGGATATCGACGATAATCCCGACGACGAAGGCAACGACGATCACGCTCCACATATCAGCCAAACCGAACAAGAATTTCCCGACTGGCGAATATCGATTATCAATTACCTTGCCGACGGTACACTACCCCTGGAGGAGTGGTTAGCTAGACGCGTTCAGACAAAGAGTACGAACTACGTGCTCATCGATGGGATCCTCTACCGATGGACGTCGAACAAAGTTCTGCTACGCTGCTTGCACGGCAAAGAAGCACGCCTTGTCATGGCGGAGACCCATGAAGGAGCAGCCGAAAATCATTCGGGAGGACGAGCACTGGCACTAAAAGTAAAAAACTCAGGCTTCTTTTGGCCGTCAATGGTGGCAGACTGCGAGACTTACGCCCGTCGCTGCGATAAGTGTCAGCGACATGCGCACATAATTCATCGAGCTACCGAACTTCTTCAGACGACTACCGCACCGTACCCATTCATGCGTTGGGCGATGGATATTATCGGGCCTATGCCGAGCTCCCGACAGCGGCGCTTCGTCCTCGTTATGACCGACTATTTAACCAAATGGGTCGAAGCAGAAGCCTTCATCCACGTCACCGATAACGAGGTACAAGGCTTCGTATGGAAGAATATAATCTGTCGCCACAGTCTTCCATACGAAATTGTAACGGATAACGGGTCGCAGTTCATCTCCACCAAATTTCGAGGGTTCTGCGACCGCTGGAGGATAAGGCTGAGCACTTCGACTCCGAGGCATCCGCAGGGGAACAGACAGGCTGAAGCTACGAACAAAACGATCCTAGATGGTATCAAAAAACGTTTGGACCTCAAAAAGGGCTGTTGGGCCGATGAATTGGATGGCGTCCTCTGGTCACACCGAACGACGCCGCGAGGTGCAACTAAGGCTACACCTTTTTCCCTCGCCTACGGCGTCGAAGCAATGGCACCAGGGAAGGTCAAAGTCACGAGCTTACGTCGCGCCAGACTCCCACAGAATGAAGATGTTAACGAGGAGATGATGTTTCATGCCTTGGATCAACTCGAGGAACGCCGCGACCAGGCGCTACTCCGGATTCAAAACTACCAAAACCAGATCCAAAGTTACTACAACAAAAAGGTTCACTCTCGACCACTCGAGCTCGGAGATCTCGTCCTTCGGAAGGTGTTCGAAAATACGAGGGAATGGAAGGCCGGCAAGCTCGGAGCAAACTGGGAAGGCCCTTACAAAATAACTAAGGTTGTCAAACCAGGAGTGTATAAACTTGAGACGTCATCGGGGGAGCCACTCCCGCGATCCTGGAACTCCCTAAACCTCAAGCGTTACTACATATAGCGTACTCGCTTTCAAAAAAAAAAAAAAAAAAATATATATATATATATATACGTACACATATATTCTCATCGAGCAAATGCGTCTCCGGGCAACTTTTGCCGACGAGTAGCACTCTCATCACAACTGGGTAAATGCGTCTATACCACTTTTACTCGCCCGATCAAATGCGTCTCCGGGCCACTTTTGTTCGGGCAAAAACGAACTACGAATGACTTGATCCTCCAACGAGGTACGTAGGCAGCCCTATCAAAGGTCCAGTCATACCCCAACCAAAACCCACAAATCTTGTTTACTCGAAACCGACACGAAATCAATCGCACTCGTGTATCCAACAAAGATCACGGCGGCTAACTCGTGCTCGGAAGAAGGTCTGCCCTTCACCCACGAGGTCATTCATGGAAACCGAAGACGAGCAACAATTAACAGATCCGATACCTTCACTTTACTTACCCAATCAGTTGATTGTAATGAAGTCCTGTTAATAAAAGGAGAATTTCCCCTTACAAGCTAACTCTCTTCCATCTGTCCTATCTCCAACTTGACCCGATCAAATACCTGCGCTTTGTGCATATGATCAAAGTATTACGTGGAATTCCCACTAGCAAACGTACCTTAAAAAGAACTCCCAACAGGGTTGTTCAAGGTTATGCCTACGAAAAGACTTTTAAAAAAAAAAGAGGGAAAAAGGCAAGCATTCGACACGATGGCCTAAGTAGAACACTTCTTAAAATACGAACTAAGCGGCTTTCAACGTAACAAAGGTTTAACTAGAGGTTATATATTACACAACACGAACAGAAGAATCCTACACGAAGTTACATAAGATGAACGGGCAACGTTCCCAAGCTCAGGTCTCGACATCAACTTCCTCGTCTTCGGGAGCAGCGCCTTCTGTATTCCCCGGGTCTGCATTTGACGCAACAGCTTCCGGATTTCCCGCAGCATCAGTAAGAGTAGCTGCATTCCCTTCCGACTGGTCAACCGTGGATACGGGAGCAACCTGCGATGTTACCTCCTCAATGTGCGATTCCGAGCCGACGACCTGCTCTCCCGCCTTTGAGGGTGCCTCCTCAATCTGATCGTCTACGGGGGTCGGATCCGTGGGCACTGTCGCAGCGACGGTTTGGGAATCATCCACCGGGAGCGTCGGAAGGTCGTCCTGCCGGCTGCGGAGTCCTCGTGCGACCGTCGAGTCAATTAGCCCCGAGTTGGAGCCGAAGGGATCAACTCCGGATAATAGGCGGTCATCCACGAATAAGGACGGAAGCACCAGAGGAGAAAGGGTCATATAACTCTCAGGAAGATCCCCAACCTCCACGCTACTCATCTGTTCCTTATACTCCGAAGCTTTCGTCTCGAAGGTTGCTATGATGTTGCTCGGAATAGGATGACCTTTCCTGCCGATCATTTCGAGGCAGCTTTTGACTCCGGAAGCTTGACCGTAAAGTTGACGCTTCTCCTCGTAGATGTCACAACGGGTCAAGTAATCCCGAATGTTCTGAAAACAGCGTTGAAATTTAGATGCATACGCTGTCTGAACGCGGACTCTCTCCAGCGTGACCTCATGAGTACGTGATCGACGCAACCTCTTAAGCTCTTGATCTTTTTCCTTGATGGTCGCGGCCATCGCAGCTTTCTCGCGCTCCGCTTTGGCTAACGCCACCCGAGCAACCCTGGCTTCTTCTTCTCGAGCATCAGCTCTCTTCTTATAGTCAAAGTTACGGGCGCGCGCCTTGTCCCTTTCATCCAAAAGCTTCTTGGAGACTTCGAACATCTCGGCTTTCTTCTTTTCTAAAAGAGCGTCCCTCGCAGCAACTCTCTTCTCAGCCTTCTGACACTTCTCCATCGAGTGACGGAGAGCTCGATCATATTTGTTGACCAGATGATTTCGTCGGGCCATAGCCTGCGTATTGGAAGAGAAAGAAATCATTAAAAGGGATCACAGCGCCAAGCAAGGTCAAATCAAAGTAAAGTGGGACTAACGTTGATATCGGCGGTAGCAGTATCGGTGAAGTCGTCCCCAAATATCAAGTCCTCGACGGGAGGAAGTGGCTTAAACCACCCCGAATCTGGCGGACTAGGTCGGCGCACTTGTTCGGTAACGAACACAGTGGGGCCACGTCCTCGTGGTGGAAGTCCACCTTATCATTGAATCCCTTCAAAACGCGGCCAGGGAGAGTGATTCCCCCTTTCTCTACCGCCAGTTGCGCAGCCCTAGGGATCGGGACTTCGACGAGAGGAGGGGCAGAAACCGGAGCAGAACTATCCGGGGCTCGAGGTCTTCGAGCGGATCCCTCAGCCTCAGATGACTTAGACCTGTGAGAAGAAGGAGCAGGCGCAAGATCTTCGGGAACCTGGTCCTTAGAGGCAGGTTCGCCTGCTCCGGAAGTCTTCGAACTTCCTTTCTTCTTCTTCTTGTTCCGAGAAGTCTCGCCTTCCGCCTCCACCAGATGTTCCTCATCCCCGGCAGTGGCGCCCATCGTGGTCGGCAACGGCAAGCCGTGCTCGTTGCCCGAGCTGTCCACCAGTATCGAGTCCCCCCTCGGAACCGGAGAAGGAGTCGGGGCCGCAACGGTCGGATTCAGCTCCGAAACCACCAGAGCGCGTTCATTTCTCTCCTCAACGGGAAAAGAACTCTCGGGAACTGATGGACTTTTCGGAACATCGGTGTTCGGCCTCTTCCTCTTTCTCGTTAGAGGTTCGACCCCTTCATTCATCGACGCCTCGTCCTCATCATCCCGATCAGGAGCATCAGTTGCCGTTTCACTCGAAGGATCGATCCTTGTGGTCGGTGTGTCGTCTGTGGTCATGTGCTCAGCTTCCTCAATCTCATCCTCAATGAGATCACAGAGGTTCACGGCGTCCTTCATATCCTTTCTGACTCTTTTCTTCGGAGGAGAACGCTCTTTGGAGAAGATGGGAAGACGATTACGACCTCGAACCTCGGCTCGCAAATCAGATCTCCAGTCAACTGAGAAGAATGACGAAGGAAAGCGAAGTTAATATCACAATGGTAGAATAATCGAGCGACGGAGAGGGAGAACAGACTACCGAGTACCTCTATAAATCCGATCAAGTGAACGTCGGATGCGCGAAAAGGAAACATCGGACCAACGAAGGGGAGAAGCACGAGAAAGTCTTTGAACGACGCGAAGAAAATCCTCGGGATAATCCTTCGTATTGGAATGCGGAACTGCAAAAATAAAGCCAAAAAAAAAAAGAAGATTAGATCTGAAACGAACGATAATGTGTTCGACTAAGTATTCTACCGAAGTTCGAGTTCCAGAGGACCCTATAATCCTCGCTAGGAGGCTCCTCGAATGCACTCTTATCCGATCTCACATAAAAGTACCAACGCTGCCATTCCTCGGTCTTGTTCGGAGGGACCTGCAATATGCCCAAACCCGATCGCATCTTCACTGAGAAGTAACCATTCTTCATGTTCGACGCGGTAGTAAGTTCTTCAAAGGTCCGAACACTCATCAGTAGATCCTCCTCGGCAGCCATAACCATGAGACCGACAGCTACTCGGAAGGAACCATTAATAAATTATGAGATCGCCGCGTCCCGACGAAAACAATAGGAGGTAATCAACCGAGGAATCGGGAACCACAGACGGGTATCCTTCTGAAAATATGACTCGTAGACGCACTGATACCCGATTGGTGGTGTCCAAGGCCTCTACTTTGTGTTCGGAATGATGAATGTCACGCCTTGTCCTCCCCGTTCCCGAAGAATTGTCTTGACGGTTGCTATAGTTGACCAAGTCTTGAGAACGTTGTCCCAATCCTGGCCGTCCACTTTCGTTGGACGAGAGAATTCTGGATGAAGGGCCGGTAGTTTCTCGAACAGCCCCCCCCGGAAAGAAGTGAACAGGGATCATTGGCTCATCTTCCGAGCAAAGAGAGTTTCCGGGTGCACCCCTAACTCGAGAACCGCTCGACTCCTCTCCCGACCCGAGAGAGTTTCGCACCCCGGCAACCTCCCCTTCCCGCCTAAGTCTCTTGGAATCAACCATCACGAGTAGTCGCTGAGATAAATCTAGTCTGTCTTGGTCGCGTAGAGCCTCTTGATGCGCTAGCTCGGATTCGATTAACTGACGCCTGGAAGATACTCGGTCTTCGGGGAAGCAAGAACTGTTCGATATCTCTTTACCTTTCTCGATCGATGTCAAACGTCTACCGAGAGACATAAATTGGACAATAGAGAGAGAAATGAGAGGAAGAGACAGAGAGAGGATACCTGTGAAGAGCAAAGAAGATAAATAAATGAGGGGGGGAAGGAGACTATTTATAGGGGAGGAAGCAAACACGCGTTCCAATGAGCAATAATTAGGTCTACGAAGCCTATTGGGCCCACGAAGCATCTAGAAACGCGTGAATCGGCCCGAAACTCTTCGCCTCCCGATCGAACCAATCTCGCGAATCGAGATTAACCGCCTCGATTAAAGCTAAACCGAACCCGGTTTACACCGAGTAACTTATTCTCCCGACCACCGTTATTCCACTTCACAAACCCGACCACCGGCTATAGTGAACTGGGGGGGGACTTATTGTAGGGGATAGGCCAAATCCAACCCTCAAGGCCCATCGAATAAGAGGCCCAGGCCCATTACTCGGTTCGCACGAGCGAGGAGAACCTTTAGGCGCAACGCGACAAGGGAGTCCGTGCGAGCTTACGTCATCATCCGTACCGAGTAAGATGATGAGGCCCGCCGAGGAGGCCCATGGAGCGAAGGATACGGCCCATTAGGTTTTCCGTACAATAACCTATAAAAGCGGAGAAGTGGTGAACGGAAAGGGGATCCGAAAATAGACTGACTAAGCGGCAACAAAACTAGGGTTTCACTATAGCGTTGTTCTTAGATTTGTCCGTACAACTTTGAGAGCTCCCGAGCATCATCGTTTCCTTTGTAACCCTCACTTTCCAATAAATAAAATCACTTTTCGCTTTCGTTTGTTCGCTTACACCTTCGTAATAACCCACCGAAGAGTTTCCGTCGATTATTCACTCGTTATCACCGAACTCGGTTCAAACACTCAGAGAAACAGAAATCAAGCATAACCAACCGTAAATATTAGAATCTCAGGAAACAGAAGGATATGTCAATATGAAGAACGAGAGTAAAAGCTGTAAGATTTATATTTACTGATTTTAAAACAGGTTAGGAAAAGATAAAATTTGAAGAACATAAAAAGCAACCCAACCCAGTTTGAAAGTACACAACAAAATCGCATAAAGCGAAGCTTATTCCTCAACAGGAAAAAAGAAATCGCCAAAGCGAACCAAAAGATTCAATCTTTCGACTGAAAGTGATCTTACATAAAAAAAAAAAACAGGACCAATCTCATCCTCCCTCTGAAAGATTAAAGTCTGGTAAGAGGGATAGTGGTGTAGCGGAAGCTACGGATAACGCAAGTAACCTATTGATTCTTAGAATACCTAGGAGACGTTGCCTTCTTGAGATCGTTGAGAGTCTAGCTCTATCCGAGAACAAGGTAAAAGAGATAACTTTTCTAAGTATTTTATTAAACATCAAAAGCTGATTACAACATAAGCAAGGAAACCTTTAAATAAGAAAGCTAGTGAAAACCCTAATCTAAACGAAGCTACACATTTAATAGCTAAACAACCATTAATAAAGCCCATCTTAATATTAGCCCAAACAAGTGAACTAACTCTAACGTGATGGCACCATGATGTGATCTGATTGTCTTTGTACGCTGCATCAGTCCCTCCGACGATGAAAAAGATTCGACCTCGAATCTTGTTTCTCCACAGATATACTGGTACAAAGATATACTCATTAAATCTCCAACCTTTTGGAATATAAGCATTCACACAGTTGTCATCTCCGTCAAGTAATAAGATCTTAATAGGGTTATGAAGTTCTTCGAAATATCCATCGGAAAATATGAAATCTACCTTTAGAACGTCATCATCTTCGTATATATCATATATCCGATCTCCAACAAATTCTCTGAATTCTTTACGCAGATCTTCAGATGACACAAATGGATATGTATCCATCAAATAACACGAACCTTCAAGGAACATGTCTGGAAACAGAATCAAACTTTGATTAAGAAATCAAAGTGCCCGCTCTGATACCAAATGGTGTAGCGGAAGCTACGGATAACGCAAGTAACCTATTGATTCTTAGAATACCTAGGAGACATTGTCTTCTTGAGATCGTTGAGAGTCTAGCTCTATCCGAGAACAAGGTAAAAGAGATAACTTCTCTAAGTATTTTGTTAAACATCAAAAGCTGATTACAACATAAGCAAGGAAACCTTTAAATAAGAAAGCTAGTGAAAACCCTAATCTAAACGAAGCTACACGTTTAATAGCTAAACAACTATTAATAAAGCCCATCTTAATATTAGCCCAAACAAGTGAACTAACTCTAACGTGATGGCACCATGACGTGATCTGATTGTCTTTGTACGCTGCATCAGGTAGGAAGAGAGAAATCTCTCTACAAGAAGAGAGAGAAGGCCCCAAAAGTCGATCCAACTGATATAATTCTAATTCGCAATTAAAGCCGCAAATTTATATATTTTTCTTCTTTTTGTATCCTTCTTTTCTATATATCTCCTTTGTATCTTTGGTTTACAACTCAACTTACCGGGTTTTCCGCGAAATACATAAATCAAAAACCATGGATGGGAGTTCAGTACCCGACATACATTCGGGATAGTTGTCTGATAGATTAAATGTACAGTCAAACTCAATTTAAAATTATTCTGTTTGTCAATTTGGACTTTAGTATTAGTCACGTATGCAACATCACTATTTTGTTTTGTTGAGTTCAAGTTCAAAATACGTCTAAATTAATTTCTACAAATTTACGGCAACTAAACGAAAACCTCGTTCTTTCTTTAGTGATATTGGCTATTCAGTTAAGCCAATTTGCTGAAACTTCTGCGTAGATAACCTCATTTGTGACAAAATTTTAGAGCATATCGCTTATCATGTGTTTCGAGCACATCAAATTTAAATTAGCTCAGAAATGTACATGGAAAAAGAAAAAAAGAAAACCATTCCATCTCTATAATATTATTTGAGAAGTCAGTTTCATACGTGTCGCGTTCACGTTAACTCTCGTGATGGTTGATTACATAGATACCTTAATGAATTGTTAAATTTTAAGATTATTATTAATTTTTTTTATTTAGTTTCTTTTTTACCTTTTTCCAAATAATATATATAATAAAAAGGAAATTACTCTAAAATTTTTAAAAAAATTTAAAAACGAAAATATATGTATATATTATGACTTTATTAAAAAGGAAAGTTCACAAAATAGTAATACCCCATTAATATATAATTTTAAATAACATAAAATATATTTTCAAAATAATAAAAATATATACGTTCATGAATATTCAAAAATTTATCAGTTACACTTTATTTTCTAATATTTTATAGAAATCAACATATAATGTGATAAATATTATGAAAATACATGTATATTTAAGCGATAAATAAAACTAATTTGATTTGAGTTAACTAAAAGAAAAAGTAAATAAATATTATGAAAATACATTTATATTTAAGAGATAAATAAAAATAATTTTATTTGACTTAACTAAAATAAAAGTTATTATACTTTAGTTTTAATTTAAAAATATATTTAACTCAATATACTCACAAAATGAATGACTCGACTAATCTAATTTTTATCCAAAATTAAAAATCTAACTACAATAAGAACATATAATTTTATAATAATAATAATATTAATCTATTTAATTTTATACATATAAATTAGAGGTTGACTCAAAGTATATTAAAAAGAAAAAGAAAACATTAACCAATTACAATTTAATTCTCTTGTAGAATTTATATATATATATATATATATATATATATATATATATATATGCATGAGATTTCAAAATATTATCATTATATTCATTTATGTACTTTTGAATCAAACACTTCAAATTATTATTTATTTCATTTTAAGCACAATATATATTAAGTTATACATAGTTTAACTATAGTATAATTACATATCTAAGAATATATTTATCTATCTAAGATAATAACCAACCGAAATGAAAATAAGAAAATTAATCAAAGTTTTATTATATTTAGAATAAAAAATATTATAGCTGAATTCAAAAAAATAGATATTATCCAATATATCAAAATAACCAAACCGATTATTGATCCAAAAAATAATTAAACCGACAATAATATATCCAAAGTCATATGTAAAATTAGAATAATATAATTTGTATTAATATAACTTATACATATAAATTTATTCAAAAATAAAATTAAATATCAATCAATTATTATAAAATTTTAATTTTTATGAATATTCATATCCGTGCTCATGCACGGGAAAATCACCTAGTTTATGTAAAACACAGTTTTGGTAGATAAAATATTTCATTAAAATACACAATAAAAGCCCATATAAGAGAAGCAAGTTACTTCACCCCTAATATACTTCCGGTAAATCATGTAATCAGGCCCATAAAAATAACTTGTACTAGGCATTGTGATTTTCACAATGTCACTATAAGCTGGTTGGTCTTAAAGCTGACTGCCACTTTGGCTCTGTTAATCCTATCATTCCAAGAATTTCAGATATTCCAAAAATAAATTTAGACTTGAGAATTTGAACTTTCAAATTTTGACATTTAACCAAAATTAACAGATAATTCAATTAATTTTAGAATTATTTTTGTTTTTTTTCTAGAAAAAACACAATATATTAATAAAAATAAAATAGAGTTTGGTAAAAGTAATTAATAATTTTAGTTTATAAAGATATTATTTTAATTAATCATTATAAAAATTAACGTTAAAGAACATAAAAAACTATTATAGAGATTAATGATTTTGTTTTTTGTCTACTAAAGATTTGTTACTTTGATATTTAAGACAACATTATATATAGGGACAATTGCAAAAATACCATTTTTGTGATACCACAATTCAACTTTACCACCACTCAAGGGACATTTTCATAAATACACAGTTCATTAATGACAAAAGACAATATTAACCTTCCCTATCTTCTCTTCTCTTTTCTTTCTCTAGGCGAGATCCGCCATCTCTCTTTCGAAAGTGCGACGAAAGATCATGGAGGTTCAGTCCTTCGCTGCCTCCTTCACCGTTCACGATGTGTCATTCCACCTCCAGGATCAGCGGCTACGGAGGAGATGGAGAGAATCTACCGCCGAGAGCTGGAGAACAACATCCTAACCGTGGAGCAACCCGATTCATCCTCCTCCTCGGACGGCATCTTCTACTACGACGAAGCTTCCCAGACCAAAATCCAGCAGGATAAGCCATGGGCCACCGATCCCAACTACTTCAAGCGCGTCCAAATCTCCACGCGCGCTCCGGCGGCACGATCGAGATCATGGGTCTTATGCAGGGGAAGACCGATGGCGATATCGTCATCGTTATGGACGCTTTCGCCTTGCCTGTTGAAGGCACTGAGACTAGGGTTAATGCTCAGGCTGATGCTTATGAGTATATGGTTGAGTACTCTCAGACCAACAAGCTGGTAATTTTTGCTCCTTTTATTTATCTTGTGCAAAGTTTCCTTCTTTTGGTTAGATTGCTACTGGGTTTGTTGTTTTCTTGGGTTTTGGAGATGCCCTCATCGTTGCACGCTTAAAGTCGCTGTCTTTTTTTTTGCTGAGTATGTATTCTAGGGTTTGATTGGTTATTTGATGTTTTTTTTTGAAATATAGGCGGGGAGGTTAGAGAATGTTGTGGGATGGTATCACTCTCACCCCGGGTATGGATGCTGGCTCTCGGGTATTGATGTCTCGACGCAGATGCTTAACCAACAGTATCAGGAGCCTTTCTTGGCTGTTGTTATTGATCCGACAAGGACTGTTTCTGCTGGTAAGGTTGAGATTGGGGCGTTCAGGACTTATCCGGAGGGGCATAAGATCTCTGATGATCATGTTTCTGAGTATCAGACTATCCCTTTGAACAAGATTGAGGACTTTGGTGTTCATTGCAAACAGGTTGGTACTTGTTGATATTATTGCTTTTCTTTATAATCTTGGAGGCGTTTTTTATGCATGATTTTTTTTGGATATGTGATAGTACTATTCGTTGGACATCACTTACTTCAAGTCATCTCTTGATAGCCACCTTCTGGATCTCCTTTGGAACAAGTACTGGGTGAACACTCTTTCTTCTTCCCCACTTTTCGGCAATGGAGACTATGTTGCTGGACAGATATCAGACTTGGGTAAATAATTCTTGGATATGCAAGAGCATGTTAATTTTTAACCTTTTTTCATGAGGTAGTTTTTTATATTTTTTTGCTCTCTTTTTCTTATCACTGTGTTCCTTTAACGAATGAAGCTGAGAAGCTTGAGCAAGCCGAGAGTCAGCTGGCGCACTCCCGGTTTGGAGGAGTACCGGCCAGTCTTCACAGGAAGAAAGAGGTTTGTCTAAATAGGGGCTTTATGTTCTCAGTGTATCTTGACTGTCTGTGATTATAAACGATGAACTTGAGCTCTTATAGAAACTCTACCAGCACATCATTATGGTTCAACGTTTAGCTTATCTAGTTTCTTTTGCTAAGCTACAATTGTATTTAAACGTCGTCGTTTTTTGTGTATCTAGCTAACGATGGTGCGACGATCTTGGAGCAAATGGATGTTGACAACCAGATTGCGAAGCTTATGGTTGAGCTATCACGGAGTCAGGATTATGAGATTGGTGATGGCACAACGGGCGTTGTTGTCATGGCTGGTGCGCTTCTTGGTTTAGGATGCTGGAAATTAGGAGCATGAGCTATGTAGATGGACTTGTTCTCATACCTACACACGACTTGTAGTTATTTTTTATATATGATTTGTCTTGACAAATATCAATCTCTGTCTGTTTTGTTCTTGAAGGATCAAATGGTGGAAGCTGCAAAAGAGGAGGCTGGTTCCATAAGCAATATCATCGCTCAAGCTTCAAAATAGAATTTATAAGGGTTTATAAAGGGTTTAAATAAGTTTATTAAAAGTTTATATAAGATTTGTTAGGGTTTATAAAAGATTTTGAAAATTTAAATAGTTTATAAATAATTTATAAGAATATATAGAAAACCCTTTTTATAATAGTCTATAAATCATTTATAAGAATTTATAAGGGTTTATAAAATTATTTATAAGGATTTGTAGAAATTCTAAAGGTAATTCAATTATAAAGTCTTAAGTCATTTTATAAAGGGTTATAAATTATTTATAAGGGTTTATAAATCATTTACAAGGATTTATAAATCATTTATAAAGGTTTATAACTCATTTAGCTTGTGATCTACAATAAGTCTTTTCTTTTTAAAATAATAAACTAAACAAAATATATTCTACTATTGAATTAGCATTTCAAATAATTCTAACAGGAGAGATGATGTATTTCTGTTGACTATTTCTTTTTTTCTATCTAACTTTAGATATTCGTTTTCTATTTATAAGGGTTTATAAATCTATTTATAAGGCTTTATAAAACCATATATAAGAATTTATATAACCCATTTATAAGAGTTTATAAATCCATTTACGAGATTCAACCAGCTTTATGTGTTCATTATGTGTTCGAAGAAGAGCAAATGATGCTTTCAGTGCTAAAGGTAGACAGTATATAAAATCATAAATAACAGTTTTATAAATCATAAATCAATTTATAAAGTTTTAACACATAAAGGCTTATAAATCATTTTTAAGGGCAAATGATTAACAAATCTTAAAACATTTTATAAAGGCTTGTAAATCATTTTGAATGGCTTATAAAGCATTTATAAAGGTTTATAAATTATTTTTAAGTGCTTATAATTTCTAATAAATCTTTGTAAATCAAGGGGGGGGGAGTATATAAGAGAAGCGTTACATGTTTGTTGTTAAAGGATGGGTTGATTTGGAGGTGTTTGACAGCAATTGAGTTTGATATTCCTTGGAAACATGTTAAAAAACTGATAGAAGAGACAAGAGTGATAACACATTGGAGGCAACAAGTTTTGATACAACAAAAGAAAAAATGGAGGAAGAATTAATTACAACATTCACATGTATGATGTATCATCACTTGTCACTTGCTTCTATGTCCCATATATGTCTTACTCAAGATGAGAAACAAAGAAAGTAACTAACTGCCCTAATGTAAATTTAACCTCAACATGTGGGACACAAACCAGGGGGGTCAATATTATAGATTCTTACAAAATGTTCTAAGAAGCAAGTTTATAGCAAGGGGGGTCAGCCTTCTTTGACAGATTTCCTTTCGTGAGAGTCTCAACAGCTGAGTTTATGGCTGGTTTGATTGGAAAGCGAGTAAGCGATTTATGTCTATGCAAGTGCGGATGTGTTGGAACTTTTCGGATGGCTCTTCCACTGTAAGATCGTAAGCGTTTTCTGCTACGGCCATTTTGTTTACAACCTCCATGAGATAGCTTCCATATCCTTTTCCTTGGAAGGAAGGCAGGACCAGGATCTGGAATCAAGAACCAAGAATTGTCATATAGAAAAGAATGCAAGAAGAACTGAGATCATCGAGATGTACATATATTATTATTACGTGGCTGAGATCAAGCACGATGATTCCACCCTAGTTACATAACAAGTTATGTAATGACATTATGATTTAATGAAAAGTAGATACATGGGATTTTGAATTCTTTTTCTGATGAGTTCCCACTAATGTCAAATGAAAGTTTACAATAAGCGAAACATCATACAGTTTCTATCACTAAAAAGCTCAAAATAACATAAGGTTTGTTTGAGTCTTTAGTAGTTTATATAAGATTTGTTATGGTTTATAAAAGGTTTTGAAGAGTTTATATAGGGTTTATAAAAAAAAAGTTTATAAATATTTATATAATTATTTATAAAGGTTTATAAAATCATTTATAAATTTTATAAGAGCTTATAAAACCTCATGTCAACCATCTATAAAGTTTATAAAACACACACACACATATATATATATATATATAACTATTTATAAAGGTTATAAGAGTTTATAATTTATAAGAATGTATAGAATTTTTTTTATTATAATGTATAAATCATTTATAAGAATACATAATATTATTTATAAGGGTTTATAAAATCATTTATAAGGACTTGTAAATTCTAAAGGTAATTCAGTTATAAAGTTAAAACATTTTATAAAGGTGTTTAAATCATTTATTAGGGATTATAAAACATCTATAAGAATAAAAATAAATTTATAAAGATTTATAAAAACTTCTAAACCCTTAAATTAGTTTATAAGCCTTTATAAATTAGTGTATAAACTCTTCTAAATTAACTTATAAACCTTTATGAATCATTTTATAAGCTTTTTATACATTAACTTAGTAATCTTATTGACTAAGCTTATAAACCTTTACAAATCAGTTTACGAACCTTATTTAATGATTTTATAAACCCTTATAAATTAGTTATAAGTTTTTATAAATTAGTTTATACGCCTTTCTAAATTAGTTTATAATCATTGTATAAGTCATTTATAATCATAGTTCAATAATTAGTTTGTAAACCTTTTTAACATCATAGAATGATATGTATAATTTTCCATAATCTTTCTAACTATTACGTGTGCATCATACGAGAAAATAAAAGAAACATTTTTATTGTTGTTAGAGATAACAACAGGTTTCATTGTTTTACAAACGGCTCTTGTTCTTGTAAGGACTACTGGTAAGATCACTGATGTTAACAATTATTATTGCACTTCTCGTTTAGTTTTGTAACTTGACGTTTTTGAAAGAAAAGATTACTAGAGAGCTTTGGTTCTTGAAACAAGGGAGAAGTGAACTTCTATTTCCTTATACAGATAGACCACTGGATGCTTAGGACCATGACGTTTTCTGTAACAAACGTCTTCGAATAAACACTCTATGCCTATTAAGACACGCAATATGAACACAACAGCTCTCGGGGTCATGCAAGTTACTGCAGTAAATGTCAACCTCCTCTTGCTCATCTCCTTGTAGACGCTTGGGTCCAGGTACACAAACTGGCAAGTGTCATCGCTTCTGGATTGGAGAGACACATTTACCTTCATTATGTATAGTATATCATATTGTTACAAAACAGAACAAATCCACAAGTTGCTTCATTTCCGCCATCCAAAACAGGAAAAAAAAAACAGCAGGGACGATTTGGTCTCCTTATACCCAACAATCTCAGCGTTCCTCTCAGTCTTCAGAATCTCTGCCTCCATTGTTCTTTTTGCAGCATTTTCCCCAGAAACCGGTCATTAGGCAGAGAAAGTATAGTTCTGATCATTCCACAAGCCAACTAATCTGAAGTGAAACTAGTATATATGCTCCATAAACATCTAATATATTTGGACGTTCTTTAAGTACATACTAACCACAAAGTCTAGATCAACGTATACGTTGCAGAAATGGAAAATATCTTCCATGTTGTTAGTGTTAATATTGTTGACAATGTCTTCTGCAACATCTCGAAGTGGATCAGGACTTGCATTTTTATAATCTGCTGACGCCACCCAGATCCCATCCTGCAAAAGTTTTAGGACGTTCTTATCAGAGTTTGGATCACAAACAAGACTTTCTTCTTCTTCTTCTTTTAATTGGGAGGAGAGATCAACAAGTCTGTTATAAAACTAGAAAAGAGCTAGTGATTCCTACCTCCATGAAGTCTTCCATCTGGAGTACACGGTCAACAGCGACAACATATAAACTGTCTTCCCCAACTTCTTCGCCAAACTTTTTCCTCCATGCAGCACTAAGGCGCTACACAAAACATAGGGGCTTTGAGGTAAAAGTCACACGCATAAGCAATTAAACCAAGCATTTTATGAGTAATAATCTGTTCTCTATATTCATCTCCTAGAGGCTATTAATACTACACATGAAGGGGTAAATAAACATGACTTCGAATCACCATACAAAGAAAGGATTATCATACAGAACGCAACACAAAGGAGGTACCTTTAGAACATGATCGTCTTTAGGTCGAGCAATGCTACCTTGAATCGTACACTGAGGATATCTTGTGACATCACAACTGTTCTAAAGCTCTGTTTCTCTATCTGTCTCCGATTTTTCTGCAGCCAGCAACACGAACATATGTCATCTTCTTGACTTGTACACCAGAACCAAATTTAGGCAGAACCATTATCTTTCGAGAGCTCTTCACTCCATCTTCTTGTTAGCCTAAAATGCTCACTGAACTGTAAATCTGCTTTGCTTTCTCAGTTTCAAAATACCATTTATCCTCTAATCATTTCTGAGATAGTTATCGCTCAGGTAGTAGACGTCTCTTCTGATGTCACAAAGGATCACACAACTCAGAACACTGATGCGACTCACTGGCTTGCTACGACATTCACATTAATTTTAGAGGCTAGTGCTTTCTCCACTGGATAACTTCAGTGCTGTGCCAATAGTCTAAGGTAGTCTTAGAACACCCAACGATGAGTCACCTCTTCTTTCAGTTCAACTCTGCAACGTCATTAGAACTTTCTCAACTTCACCATCACTTTGTTCATCCTTAACCTCCCCAGGAACAGAGTCTAACACCCAAAGCTGTTCTGCATCAAAGAAACAAAACTTTACTATCTTCATCACACCAAAATAACAAACGGCAACATCTTTACATCAAAAGAGATAATCTTTATACATGCTTAGGAGGAGAAGCAGAGACACCCAAATCACCACGAGCACAACTCCATAAGCTGCAACGCAACTTTCCCTCCTAAGGAACCAATCACCACATCAGGCCAACTCCACCCGTTCGCCTTCACCAAATCAGCTAAATCCTTGGCTGAGTTCACAAGATCGTGAGGAGGGTTAACGCCTTCCACCTCCGTTGATCTCCCGTGGTTCCTCAGATCAACCAGCATCATCTTCCAATCTTAACACACACACACAAAAAAACAAGATTAAAAAAACGATAAGGAGAAAGTTAAAGAGAGTGGTGTGTATACCAGAGGGAGATGAGACGGAGAGAGATGATGCAAGAGAGCGGTCTTTGATTGATTTACTTCTCCTCTCTTCTTCTGTATTCATATGCAGAAATAGTAAATTTCGCCGAATATTGTCGAATTTGTCGGAGATCGGCGAATGAGTTCTTCTTCTTATCGTTCGTCGGAGATCGGCGATTCGGAGATCGGCGAGTCAGAGATCGGAAAATCGGAGATCGAAGAAGAAAAGAGATGGAGGAAGAATATGTTTGATTAATCAAGGGTTATATGGTCTTTTCCCTATCAAAATTATAAGTGTAAAGTTGGTTAATGTAAAAGTGAAATAGTTTATCATCAAAGTGGTAGTTTTAGTAATTTCCCTTTAAACTATTAAGAATTCATTATGAAAAAATCTCATACTTCCTCATTCTGCCGTAGGATATTAAAACTGACGGTTTAGATGCATGCAATCAGTGGATCCCACAACAGACGAAACTTCGAGGAAACTTCATTCTTTGTCTCTGTCTCTGCTTTATTCAAATCCTATTAACTTTAACATTCGTAGCTAGTAAGCTACATTCTAACAACTCTTCACCATCTCTCTATCTGTAAGATCTGAAAAAAAAATCACTTCAGGTTCGATCAAGAAAACCACGAACGATGACTAAAGACAGGAAGATTGGAATCGCCATGGATTTCTCAGAGAGCAGCAAGAACGCACTCAAGTGGGCCATCGACAACTTAGCTGACAAAGGAGACACACTTTACATCATCCACACGTTACCAACCTCTGACGCTGAGTCTCGTAACGCCCTTTGGATCGAATCCGGTTCTCGTATGTCTCCTTTAATCCGGTTTTGGGATTTTTTGCAATTGAATATCGGTTTAATCCGGTTTTAACTTGGTGTTGTTGCAGCTCTCATACCGTTGGTTGAATTTAGGGAACCGAAGATCATGGAGCACTACGGTGTCAAGATCGACATCGCATGTCTTGACATGCTCGACACTGGTTCAAGGAAGAAAGAGGTTCTTTATATATGCTTCTTGATCTTGATCAAAATACGTTTGGACGATCTATTAATTGCTGGTTTGGTTATAATAGGTGAATGTAGTGACAAAACTATACTGGGGTGATGCAAGAGAGAAGCTGATTGATGCTGTTAAAGAACTCAAACTGGATTCTATTGTCATGGGAAGCAGAGGACTCAGTGCCCTTCAAAGGTTTATCTTTACTTCTTTTATTTCATAAAAATTCGATATTTTGTGAAATATTATTCTTGCCAAAATGCCATGGTTTTGTCTGTATATCCATATTATTATAGTTTGTGAGATAATAGGTTGATTGGTTAAATTAAATGATAGATTGCCGTCTATGCTTAACATAATTTGTTATCTAAAAGAATTAAAATGTCAAATAACACTAGGCTCTTGCAATATTTTCTTATTAGTTTTCTAAGTCAAAATTCAATTCCTTTTTGGATAAAAGATTTGTATTTAGAGGAAGAATATATTAAATAAATAGAGCTTCAAGGACAATTATTTCCCACCGAAAGTGGATAAGGTCACGGGAAAACGACAACTAATTATGTTTTAGGTTTATTTTTAAAATTGTGGCTTATCTCTTAACTAAGAAACAACCTTTTTAGATTTTTAGACAATCTGATCAATGTTTACACTTGCAGTCGATCAACAAAACAAGTTTCGCGTTTCTTTAACATACTTGTCTTTTACTTATTTTTTCCTGAATTTTCCCAGGTTAAGTTTATCACCGGTTAACCATTTGTAAAATAATATCAACACTTAACTTTTATTTTGTTATGTTTTAACTGTTTGTTTCTTTCTGCAAGTCTGTGTGATGAATTATTTCCGAGCGTAAATGTCTAATTAGTTTTGATATTGAAACAGGATAATAATGGGAAGCGTGAGCCGCTCTGTTATCGACCACGCGCCTTGCCCTGTCACCATTGTCAAGGATAACTAAAAAGAGATGTCTATCTCATTATGTTCTACCAAAAATAATGTCGCAATTTATGATTTTAATAAAAAACCCTTTTTTATTGGTTGTGTTTCTTCTGTTTGGAATCATATCAATGTATGAAACTCCATAGTAGTTGTCGAACAAAAAAAACAGAGAGATTTTTGTTAAACTTTTTTGTTTGTTTTTCTAATTATTTCATGTATTTTCAGTGTGATTTTCTGGAACCTCTCCATGCGATCTTCACATGATCTTACGGTGGATCGGCTAAACAATTTCTATAAGATCCAAAATAGTTTAAATGAGCTCGTGCTAGAGATTCCACATGGAAAGTTGTATGTCTGGACATTTTATCCGGACTTTAAAATCCAAAACAAACCGACCCAAAAATAAGTTCGGGTTGAGTATGGATGTTGTTTTACTAAATTGGTTTTGTTATAGAAGACCCACAGATCTTAAACTCGATTCAGGCCAAATCCAAGATCTGATAAATCTGATAAATATTCGAAATATTTAATCAGCAGCTAGAGAGTAACTTGATCAGGATGTAGAAAGAAAAATTGAGTCGTTACCGTCAATACCTTTTCTTAAACCAAGAAACTCTAAAGCCTCATAGCTTGAATCATAAGTTGTTGCTGCAATTATCATAGGAGATGTAGAAAGGACATTTGGGTTGTTACCATCAGTACCTTGTCTTAAACTAAGAAACTCTAAAACCTCATACTTTGAACTATGGAAAATTGTCAGAAAGAACACTTCGAAAATACCAATTTTTAACTTTACACTAACCAACTTTATCATTAAAATTTTAATAAACAAAATACTATTATACCCTTAACTTACTAAATTTAACAATTTTAATAAGGTTTTGATGGATTAGGGTTTAAGATTAAGAATTAGATTTTAGGATTAAGAATTTAGGGTTTAGAATTTAGGGTTTAGGATTTCGAATTTAAGGTTTAGGATTTAGAATGTAGGGTTTAGGGTATAGAATTTAGGGTTTAGGGTTTATAATTTTAGGGTTAAAATTTAAAGTTTAGGGTATGACATTCAGGGTTTAGGGTATAGAATTAAGGTTTAGGGTTTTAGGGTTTAGAATTGATATTTTAGGGTTTAGGGTTTATTTTTAGGATTTAGGGTTTACTTTTTAGGGTTTAGGATTTAGTGTTTATAGTTTAGGGTTTAGGGTTAAGAATTGATAGTTTAGGGTTTAGGGTTGATTCCTAGGGATTAGGGTTTAGAATTGATGTTTTAGGGTTTAGGGTTATTTTTTTAGGATTTAGGATTTAGAATTGATGTTTTAGGGTTAAAAGTTTAGTATTGATGGTTTAAGGTTTATATTTCGAGAAAATATAGGGTTTAGAGTTTATGATTTAGAGTTTATGGTTTAAAGTTTAGGGTTTAAGGTTTGAATTTCAAAATAGTATATAATTTGAAAAAATAAAAAAAAAAAAAATATTTATTTAGTAGTTTTTAGTTTTTTAAATTTTTATTTTATATGTATATATAAAGAACAAGGATATAAGAGTTTTTTATCCTTTAATGAAAAATGTATTTTTGAAATTGTTCATTTGTTGATGGTAAACATGAAAAATTATACCACCAAAATAGTATAATTGAATTTTCCCTTTGAATTATCAGTTGTTGTTGCAAATATCACACACAAAAAAAAAGAGAAAAAATATATAAAGCTTAGATATTTTTTCAGTTCTTACAAGCTTCAAAGATTATCATCAATAACTAATACATGAAACTGAGATTCCACTGATGCCATACCCATTGCAGGAAAATTCATAAGCTGAAATCTATGAACCAAGATCCAAAGCCTCTAGCTTTTTATTCATAAAACTTGGAGTACCTACTACAAACTACTAACGAGACTGCTCACTAGTTTCAATTTGAAATTTACACACACTATCAATAATAACAAACTTATAATGTGGAACATCAATACTTTCAACTAGAAATTTATATAACAGCGTAAAGTAGCCTAGAAAAAGGGCAAACGAAATTCCATATTCAACATTGACCTTTAAATCTCAAAGAGACAGACCACACAGAGTGAAACATAAACAAAATTGGATTGAAAATTGAGGTGATAACATACGGAAAAGAAGAGGCTTACATGGGGTCAGTGCATCACATTGTTGATTTATGATTAGGGGAGTTGTGGTCAGAAGAGTTGTTGGTTGGAGATATGTGGTTAGGTGAGTTGTGGTCGGTTAAGTTGTGGTTAGAGGAATTGTGGTCAGGAGAATTGTACATTGAGAGACTCCACAAACCATGGCCGTGACATGAAAGACTTTGTTTTGTTTAGTCAATCACAGAGAAAACAACTTTCTCACCATAACTATCGTCACATTATGGTTACGTGGACAAAGATTCGTGTACATCAGAGAGGCAAAGAACACGCGATACTAGAGCCAATCTGACCATCTCCATGACAGTCTAATGAACTATGTCACACTTTCAAAAGAGCAGAATCTTCCAAGTTCACTCGGTGTGGATAAAGCGTCATGCTCATCTAGACGCCAAGATCTATGGTCAGTTGATATATGGTCATCAGTGGAGTTGAGGTCAGGGGAATTGTGGTCAGATGTTTGGTGGTCAGCAGAGTTGTGAAGAGCGTCTCGGGGAGACGGTGGTCTCTGTTCTCTGCAAAATTAAAAACAAGATGCAAAGAGTTAGGGTTTCACCGAGAGAACCAAGTATACTCAAGTAATCTCTTCTATAATTGAAATCTAGCATTCCATGTTGGAGATTGATGATGAGGCGGCGATAGATGACATCGATAACACCGACAATCGAGATGGAGAAGATGACGGAAGATAATCGAGAAGAAGATGTCGTAAGGGAGAAGAGAAGATGTCAGAAGGGAGATGATAAGATTAGGGTTCGTTTTCATAATTCAATTTCTAGATCGATAGAAAAAAGAGCTTTAGTTTACTTCTTGATAATTCTAATTTGGTTTAAAGAAATTTGATGGATAAGATAATTTAAAAAAAAAACTAATTGGACTTTAATTAAGTTAACGAAAGGAGATGTGAGGAAAGAAACAAACGTGAATTAAAGGTTATTTTGGTCTTTTAGCAAGCATAAAGTATGTTATATGTGCTTTGTGTCTATTAGTGATATTGATAACTGAAGATGTGTCTCTTAGGGTAATTATTTCAAATTTCTAGTATATATTAGGATTTTTTTTTTTGAAACACAGTATATATTAGGATTTACAATCTATTTTAATATATTAGGATTTACAATCTATTTTAATTGATTCTCGATCTATAAATGATGGACCTTGACTATATTATCACCCCTTTGAGTGCTGATTAAGAGTAGCAACATGACATATTTATACTAGATGTTCCTGTTGACTAAGTTTTACATTTTCTGATATGGGATATTTGGAATTAGTAAATTCTTTAAAAATATTGAACAAGTTTAACATTTTCTGATATGAGATATTTGAAATTAGTAATTCTTTAGAAATATCATCTGCAATCAAAAGCATAGAACTCAACTAGAAGTGTGAATTCCTATTGAAATACCATCATACCACATTAAACACCGGTAATTATCACAGAAAAAATTAAATATGTATATGTACGTGTATGAAACTTTAAAAAAATTTAAATTCCTATTTAATCCCGATCGACCTGGATCGACATGACCTGAACTAACAAATTTTAATTATTCTATTGAATACAAATATCTAAAACTCAAACCGATCCAGATCCAACAGAATCCGAACCAATCCAGATTCGACAAACCTAAATCAAACTTACCGTCAAATTCTAATCATCCATGTTGGATTCAAATATCTAAGATCTAAAAGAATCACCGATAAGATCCGAATGTCCAGGTCTATAAAGTTGTTGGATGCCTTTGTAATGGTCATTGATGAAGACAAATATTAGAAAATCTGAGAAAGAAAAATTTCAAGATTATAAAAAAATACACAGAGAGAAATAATAAGTTTATTGGTTTACAGAGAAATAATAAGTTCTTTATATAGAAATGCCAAATTTTGATACTGAGATACTATTAAGCCATATTCTTATTAATAAGCTATTTCAATGCTTAATGTAGACATGCTCTAGTAATAATAACAGACTTTTGCAAAACTTTGAGATTGTCACCTGATTGTAGGCAAAAAATAATTCTTAATATAGTGGGAAATAGATGAAGAAGAAGATAGCTTTGAGTAAGAGCTTAATAACGTCTTCTTATCTTCTAGTAGCTAACTCAAGTACTAATCCAAAGCCGATTTGGTTTAGTTAGTAATTGAATTAAACTTGCCTCGGATTATACCAAACTCTCTGTACAAGTCTGAAGCTTTCCGACACACAAAAAAGAATAAAAAATAACCAAATTCAATAGGCTCATTATATAATAATCTGCCATCAACACCATTTCAAAATCTCCAAGGCCGGTGATGATACAACTCCCACAAATCCACCATCCCATTTGATAATGCCAATAACGAAATAAAATAAGCATTAGGACGATTTTTAAGTGATCATTCAGACATCAACACCTGGAACTTCTGTTGTTGGTAAGAACACTATACCTCCTCTCCACTCAAGTGCTTACTCCACTATACCTTCAATGCCATGAATCCAAGACAAAACTTCCCCTATATAAATCACACATTCACAAATCCATTTGAAACACACAAACAAGATCGACAAGATTATTATCTCAAAACTCATTTTCTTCTCCACAAACAAAATGGCATCTTCCATGAAATTTCTATTCGTTCTTGGCCTTGTTCTCCTTATCGGAGCCGTTGTAGACGGAGCAGGAGAATGCGGTAAATCTTCTCCGGACAATGAGGCGATGAAGCTAGCTCCATGTGTAGGCGCGGCTCAGGACGCTAACGCCGCCGTGCCGGGAGGTTGCTGTGCTCAGATTAAAAGATTCTCTCAGAATCCTAAATGTCTCTGCGCCGTTCTACTCTCCGACACAGCTAAAGCCTCAGGCGTGCAGCCGGAGACTGCTCTTACCATCCCTAAACGCTGCAACTTCGCTAACCGCCCCATTGGTTACAAGTGCGGACGTAAGTAGTAACGTGTAAATGTGATACTATGTTATAACATGCTTTATATTCAAAGTTTGCATAATTTAATTTTGTATGCAACTAGAACATAAGTGACGTATCAAAACTATATATTAGCCAAAAATGCTTAATCGTGAAGTGTCGATAATGTTAATAGTTACTACTAATATTATGTTTTTGTTGTGTGTTCCTTATAGCATACACACTTCCATGAAGTGTTGAGGAAAATGATGAAGGAGATTCATGGGCTTTGGGAGGAACCTTTGGAGTTTACTACTACATCTCAAATGCCTTATATGGTACATGAATAAAGATGTAATGTTTTGTATATCAGTATGATTGTAACTAATAACTATATCAATAATACATGAAATGAATCAACTCTAAATTTGATTTTGTTTTATTAACGAAAAGAGAGTATTAACTACATCATACTTCCATATTCTATGCTTAAAATAGTTTGAAATGTGGGCAACATGTAAAGTCCATAAAAGAAAAAAATAGCTCCGGGTGAACACATTTTTTATTGGAAGTTAGAACTAAATGTTTGAGCCTGCAGTTCAAGATCATAATCAGATTTCTTTACAATGGAATCTAACACATTAATTACACACTAGGGACAACAATTATACAACTTTTTCCCCAGTTCAACTTCAGTTGCCCCTAAGACATGTGTCAACAATATAATCTCATAAACAAAGAAGCAAAGTAGTTGAAGCGCAAAGAGAATAATGCCTATATATGTCAACAAATTCAGACGCTAACCAAAAGGAATTCAAAAGCAAAACAAGCCAAAACTTTATTTATATATATGTATATGACAAAGTTATAAACACAACCAGCTTTGGGATATAAAGTTATAAACCAAAAGAAATAAATTTCAGACAAAAAGCAAAGCAAAATAGATCCTATTGTCTGCACGTAGACACTACTAAAGACTCTTTAACACACAGAGATGACGTTCTTATGACCACGTATTCTTCTGTTTCTTTCGAGCATGACTTTACTTTTGACTAGATATAATCTGAACCAAAACCGCGGGGAAAATGCTGAAGATCTGGATGAATATCCCCTGGCCTCCTTGGAGGTTGCCTATCAAGATTCAGATAAACAAGACGTCAGATAACAGATTTTGATTGTGGAGCTTATCTGTTCGGTTGTTTAAAAAGACTACTCACCTTCCTAACCGGCCTGGCTCAAAACCAGGGCCAATAGGATCATAGCGTGCACCAGGAGGTGGCACACCCCTGTTAAAACCAAAAGAAATACATGTTTAATTTGACAGAAACAAATGAGAGCTTTTATTGTGTTAAACAAAATGAGCAGTGTAAAAGAAAAAAGATGCAAGAAATAGATCTTACGGTTGTGGTAGTCCCATGAAGTCAGGTTGATCACCAATCCCGGGGAACATGCGAGGATCATTGGGTCCTATAAGCATGCTTCCATCGCCAAAACCACCCCTGACCGGGTATACTCCAGCACCTGGGCCAGGGATGAGATCGCTGTAACCTGGGCCGGGTATAGGAGGAACTACCACCCTACCAAGTAAAATCAATAACCGATGAGTTTTAGTAAACTAAAGTAAGCAGTAGAAGTGGTCGACGTATTATTACCCTGAGGGGTGAATCTGAGGACCTAATGGAACAGGCCTTCCTACGTAATATCCAGCCTCAGGCTCTTCATTTGTCTCCGATCTGCAAGCAACCAAGGATGACGATGAAGACACTTCAGAACTATAACTTATAAACCATATATCATAACTGTCCAACAACTAACGAATGCTTCAAAAATTGAAGTTTCACGATGAGAAAAACTATATGAACCAAGGCAAAACCTTGTTCATCAAAATCAAAATCAAGATACAATATTATGAGTCTATGACTGAGTAACTCAGGTCATATCCATCTGAAAAGATCTATGTTTACTGAAACACTACAACAAACGAATACTTCCAAATAAAGAAGTTCCAAGATGGAAAACACTTATATGAACCTTAAGGCAAAACCTTGTTTATAAAAACCAAGATACAATATTCAGTAGCCTCAGCACATTATTACGGTAATTTAGAACATAGACAAAAACGATTCTATTAATGAGCAACCTAAGTCAGATCCATTTGAACGAATCAATGTTAACTGCAACACTACAACTAAACTCATCTGTTCGTTCCTAACCCAAATATATCTACGAACAGCTTATGAGCACTAAAACTATTTGTAACTATTAAGGGTAGTATTACCTTGACCGAGTCGTAGTAGGAGGAACAGGTTTAAGCCCTTCATCAACCTTGTACAGTATCTGATTCTGCAAATCAGTAACTAACTTCTCCAAATTCTTGAACTGTGCATCGTAATCACCCTCCTCGCTCGACTCAGCAACATACTTCTCAACACTGCAAGAAAATAGAAAAAAGAATAAACTTCGAGTACCATAAAATCCACTACAAATAAAAAGAGTACAACAACAACATACTCAATCTCGAGATGAGCAGGCTCTCTTCCACCTTCAGCTATAGCATCAACAAGAACCTTATCATCAATCACCAAGCACTTAACCAGAATCTTCTTCGATCCTTTCTTCGCATACACAAACGCGTACTCCTCGAACTCGTTCCACCCCTCAATCCCAACCTCTCCTAGATTCCACAAAAACCAAGAGAATCAGAATCATAAACCCTAGAAATTTCGATAGAAATAAATAAAAAACCCTAAAACAAAACGAAACCTTGGGAAGGAGAGGAGGAGAGAGCGTCTTCGGCGAGCGCAGGGCGTCCTGTAGCGACGAGCTTGTAACCTGAGGAGATGAAAGAAGCGTGGACTACGAAGGCTACCTTGTCGCGGTTGTTGCGAAACTGTGGCCGAGAGGATCTGATTACGAGCATAACTGTGTCTGAATTCGCCATCGATTCTGTCGGAGGAAAGTTCGAGTGAATGGAGGATCCTTTTGTGTTCTGACTTGACGAAAAGGTTTTGTCTTGTCTATATATTAAATACATAGATATTGGGCCTACGGTCATAAACATATTGGGCCTATCTCGAAATAGAATAGGACTCGCCGAATTAAAAAAGTTAAGAAAACAAAAAAATGCACCAGCCGGGAATCGAACCCGGGTCTGTACCGTGGCAGGGTACTATTCTACCACTAGACCACTGGTGCTCATTGATAAATACTGAAACATTGTAATTGATACTCTAAGTACCTATTACATACCATTTTGGCTGGTGAACTTAGGTTAAGGTTCATTTCTTAAACATTTGAATAATTTTGGAAACCCCCTTGGTCTAATGGTTTGACTGAGGGTTCATTAATGCCTCTACACCAGAAGGTCCAGGTTTCAATCGCTAGCGAAAACGATTTTTTAAACAATTATGCAGGCTATGAAAGAAATATTTACAAGAGATCTTCAGCATAGTGCAAATAAACTCGGCCAGACATAATTTTTCATAGGAAGGTTCAGGTGATGCAGTTAGGTGTAGATCATCATAAGGTAGGTAATATTGTCGGTTGTCGAATTATCTATGTAATTTTTTTCATAATTGTAATATCATAATAAATCAGTGTTAATAATAAACATTTGAATAATCTGACAGATATATTGATCTTGAGTAGTTATTATTTTATCAAAATTAATATTAAACTCAGTTGGTTATATTTTTATTTAGACTTAATCCTATTTGAGTTAGATCATTAATGTTCAGAGAAAAACATGTTTATTTGAATGTAGACACATATCCATACATTCAGATCCGTGCTTCCAAAGAAAATTTAAAACATTGGTTTAGGGCATTATTTTATGTAAAATTGATTTGTAAGGCATATTTATAAAATTACTATTTTGTATGGTCCATTGGTAATTTTCTAAATTTGTATTTTAAATTTAAATCACTACAAATATTTTGAATACTTCTTTTCTACAATCACAGCTTACCTTCTAAACTGATTAACTACAACAATGTCTACATTTAAAGATATTTTTGAATTCTTATTATTATCTTCAATAATGTCTACATTTAGAGATATATAATAGCATGTTATTATATTTTAAGAAGTGTTATGAGTAAAGCATATTATTCTTGAATCTTAACCACTCTTAATATCCTTTGAACACTTTTTCATATTATTATTTATTCTAAAAAGAAAAAATTATGAATGAAAATAAATAGTATATTATTTATCTTAAAGATAATACTTTCTAAAAGCCTTTCTAAAAATAAATAATATTTTCTGTGTTTATTTTGACAAAATTAAATAATAACAAGTATATTTTGGGTAAATTTTTATTTGAATATTTTATTTCAAAAAAAAATATTTATTATTTCTTTGGAAAATAATAAAAGTTAGAATATTTATTTTATTTGGTCAATGGCATATAAAATTCTTGTCACAGCTCTGCATACATTTGTTTACATTGATAATACCTTTGAGTGTACTTGTCATGAATAGTATATCTAATCTGTTAATTTAAGGTCCTATTTGAATTTTACCATGGTATGTTTTTAATTTAATTGGACTTATCAGACATGTTGTGACTAAATATAAAAAAAAAATTCATATATAATCTTAAAATAAATAATAACATTAACTCGTATAGTCATTTGATTCCTTAATAATAGACCGTAAGTGAATTTTGAAACCCTAATTTCAATTTCTAGGTTGCTTATCGGAAAAATATGATATCTCTATTCTTGGATCAGACAAAAATTTCGCACTTTTAAAGTCACGATTGTGTTTGACTCGAAGGGTTAAAACGTTAATCGAGTGACAGATAGGCCACTTGATCGCTTATGTTTCTCTCCGACCAAGTCTCTTTTCCGATTAATCTCTCCAGTCTCTTCTCTTATTTATTTCTCTCTCTGTGTTTCTTCTGTTATTAGCCATGTTCTTTTGGTCGACGCTGCCGCAGCGTCCGATGTCAAAGAAAATACAAAGGACACTGCTTTTATCGTGAATGAATCCTTTCTTTCTGTGTTTATAGAATATACGCTAACAATACCGCGACCTAAAATTCATGGAGATTTGTGACGCTTTGAAATCTAGCGTCGGAAAAAATGTAGGACACGATTGTTTTTTACAAAACGCAGGGACACCAACTAAATGAGAATCCCATAAAATAAACTGTTTTCTTTGTAATTTCTATGACACCGGATGCCGCGGCAGCGTTGACCAAAAGAACATGGCTATTATCACCGTGTTCTTTTTTTTAATGCGATTCGAATGTATCGATGGTCGTCTCTTTACTCTCTATTTTGGATCAATGAACAATAGTTAACTTAAAGCCATTATTGGTGAATTTTTCGATCGCAGCGTTATTGAATCTGTTTTCAAATCTCTTTTGACATTCATTGATGTGATAAAATTGGCGAAGATTAACCCAAAAAATACTATAGATATTTGACTCTACATAGCACTTTTATAGTTGTAAGTTATTTCAAGAGTTGTGATTTTAAGAAAGTGATTAAAGCTTGATTGGTGTGAATTTGGTGCTGTAGAAATAAATGGAAACTAGACCTTGATCCGTGCAACCGCGCGAGTATTTATTTTCAATTTTTAATTTTTATTTGTACTAGTGTTATATTTGTATTATATAGTTTTTGTAATATAGTTATTAGTTTTTGGAAACCCGATCTGGACTGATGTCGAACCAGTAAATATGGTGACCCATATGTAACTCGATTTATATTTAGAAAACAACATAACACAAAAACCGGATCGCAAAAGACCGTTAAAAACCTTGAATCCGACTATAAGTTCAATTTCTGGCTGATCCAATAGATAAATTCTACTTATTTTGTTTCTTCAAAATTCTGTAGTTATGTAACAAATTAATTAATTTTTTAACATGTGGTTCACCCGTGATCGACCCAATAACCTGGTGACCTGATCGTTGAAAAAAAACCCTGGTGACCTGGAAAATTGTCCAAATCAGATTTAAAACATTGAATTTAAAATTTTGAAAAATAAAAATGATATAGAAGTTTGGAGAACTGATTTTTTTATATAAGTGGTTAAGAATTTTTGGATAAGCTTTTTATATTAAATTTCTATAACTATTGTAGTTTGATCCGTAAGGCAAGGGAAACAAATTAAGTTTCAAACAAATTAGGTGATTTGGTATGGATAATATTACAATTATTTGGTGTTTTAATTTCTATATTTTATTGCTATAATAAATATTTTTTATTGATTATGTACATAAGGACTAAAAGATATTCTGGTTTTGATTTTGAATTTACTGATTTTGTTTGTTTAACAAAGCTAAAAATGAATATATTAGTTTTTATAACTGGTTTGTATTTTATACACATGAACGTATGAATTTTTGATTTAGTCAGGTTGGTCTGGATTTTACAAAGAAAAAAGGAAACTAAATTAACCTCATTGCTTTGTATGAAGGTTCCATTGGTTAAGAAGAAAAAAGGATAAATGATTGTGGATTACATTAGAAAAATGAAGTAGGTTACAATTACATAACGGCATATTAACATCCTTATAATAGCAATGCAATTTAATTTTTCTTTTTGACATTATTGCATTTTTCTAAGGAAGATTTAGATTAAGGAAAATGCATTAATAAATAAGAAAAAGACAACAATAATAAAAGATAGGTAAATTTATTATTTTAGTGGCATATGATTGTAAACAACTTGAAAAACTAATAAGTAATCTATATATGTATTTCTATTTTAATAATATAGATGTGGACAACAACTATGCAACTACCAATCACACTTTTATTTCTGTTTTTTTTTTAAAAAAAAAAGCAAACAAACATGAATAAAAGAGAAAAAAGTAGATTCTGAATGTTTTAAGGGATTTTGATTTTTTTTTAAAGAAGCCAAAGTATGATTGATGCTAAATAGATATCATGGAGTTCCTAACCCAAACAGAGACCTATGATCAAACACATAGGATCAGATTAACCAAAGCTGCATGAGGGCTCTGAATTTCTTCCTAGTCCGCAAAGCGAGGATGGAATTAACGACCTGCTTTTTGATGTCCTTGAACGCCGCAAGCAGGAGAGAAAGAGTCTGGTTAAAGAGCATATTATTGCGCTGATGCCAAACCGTGTAAACAACAGACTGCACCACAAGCATTCTTAGCACAGAGGGGGCAGTAGGGCATGAACTACAAACCCAGTAATAAGCTCAACCAGGTCGCTGAAAGTAGGCACAATACACCGGAGCATGCGAGCAACCTCAGACCACATCATCAACGAATAAGGACAAGAGAGCATGAGATGGTCTCTAGATTCAGGGTGAAGAGAGCAGATGCATCAACTTGGATATACTTGCATACCCCAAGCATACAATTTATCCCTTGTGGGAAGCCGATTTAAATTAGTAACCCACATGTGAAAAGCATGTTTCGGGGTTGCACCGCTAAACCATATTTGCTTAACGCTGGCTTGTCTTGTTCCTCTTGGTCTTGTGACCTCCCAAGTTTTAGAGGAAGAGTAGGTAACCTTCCAGCTGAAACTGTATGTACCCAGATCCGGTGAGGGAATAAGGATCAAAGAGAGATAAGTGTGAAGAGTTACTTCCTCCTCAGAACGAGGATGAGGAAGTGTCCAACCTGTGGCATTGCAAACATCAGCAACAGAAGCATCGGGTCTGGTCCTTAGCATGCGGTTTCCATCTTCGCCGAAAATAGAAATTAAGGGGCCCAATGGAGTCCAATTATCGCACCACAAGCTTGTATCTTTACCGTTTTTGACTTCACTAAATAAGAAGTGAGAAGTAAGGTCCCTCAAATGAAGTAAGCAGTGCCAATTCCAGGATTGGCTTGGCGTTTCATGTTGGGTTAAGAACTGGTATGGAGAATCAAAGTTTTGCCGTTTATGCCACGCAACCCAAAGAGAATCACTGCCCGAGAAAAGGAGCCAGAAAAACCTCTGCAGAAGTGTAGTGTTCCAGCGCTTGAAGTTGTGGAGTTCAATACCCCCTTCTTCTTTAGGTAGACAAACCATTTTCAAAGCTACTTTAGCTGACCCCGTCTATCAGTTGAGCCTGGCCATAAGAACCTCAAGCAGAGAGATTCGATCCTACGAATACAACAGCCAGGCAGCGAGAAGGTAGAGATCCAAAAGTTTATATGTCCTAATGATATTGGGCAATCGGGTCCCAGTTGGGTTTTGATTAGGGTTCATTCATGTTTTGGGTTTACGGGTTCATAAATTTCAGCTCTATTTATATATTAAAAAATCCGGATCGGATTCGGTTCAGGTTTAATTGAGTTTGGTTTAGATTTAGTTATATGTCCAAGATCCGATTGAACCCGAAAACGTTTCAGTTTTGGATACTGATCGAGTTATCGGTTCTAAAAATACTAATTTACTAGGTGATTTTCCCGTGCTCATGCACGGATATGAATATTCATAAAAGTAAAATTTTATAATAATTGATTGATATTTAGTTTTAATTTTGAAACAATTTATAGAAATAATTTATATTAATAAATACTATATTATTCTAGTTATACATATGACTTTGGGTATATTATTGTTAGTTTAATTATTTTTTAGATCAATAGTCGGTTTGGTTATGAATTTGGTATATTAGATAATATCTATTTTCAAATTCATCTATAATATTTTTTATTTTAAATATAATAAAACTTTGATTAATTTTCTTATTTTCATTTCGGTTGGTTATTGTCTTAGATATGTAAATATATTATAGTTAAATTATGTATAAATTAATATATATTGTGCTTAAAACGAAATAAATAATAAGCTGAAGTGTTCGATTTAAATTTACATAAATGAATATAATGATAATATCTTGAAGTCTCATGCATATATATAAATTCTACAAAAGAATTAAATTCTAATTGGTTAATATTTTATTTTTCTTTTTAATATTCTTTGAGTCAACCTCTAATTTATATGTACAAAATTAAATAGATTATTATTATTATTATTATTATTATTATTATAAAATTATATGTTTTTATTGTAGTTAGATGTTTAATTTTGGATATAAATTAGATTAGTCAAGTCATTCATGTTGTGACTATATTGAGTTAGATATATTTTTAAATTAAAATGGAAGTATAATTAGTTTTTATTTTAGTTAAATCAAATCAAATTAGTTATATTTAACGCTTAAGTATACATGTATTTTCATAATATTTAACAAATTATATGTTGATTTCTAAAAATATTAAAAAAATAAAGTGTAACTGATAAATTTTTGGATGTTCATGAACATATATATATGAAAATATATTTTATGTTATTTAAAATATATATTTATGGGTGTATTACTATTTTGTGAACTTTCCTTTTAAATAAAATCATATTATATACATATATTTTCGTTTTTTTTTTAAATTTAGAAATATTTCCTTTTTATTATATATTTTATTTGGAAAATGTAAAAAGGAAAATAAATGAAAAAATTAATAATAATCTTAAAATCTAATAATTTATTAAGGGTATCTATATAATCAACCTTCGTGTGAGAGTTAACGTGAGCGCGACACGTAGGAAACTGACTTCTCCAATAATATTATTGAGATTTTAGTTAAGTCAAATCAAATTAGTTTTATTTATCGCTTAAATATACATGCATTTTCATAATATTTATCAAATTATATGTTGATTTCTAAAAATATTAGAAAATAAAGTGTAACTGATAATTTTTTGGATGTTCATGAACATATATATATTTATTATTTTGAGAATATATTTTATGTTTTTTAAAATATATATTAATGGGGGTATTACTATTTTGTGAACTTTCCTTTTTAATAAACTCATATTATATACATATATTTTCGTTTTATTTTTTTTTTAATTTAGAATAATTCCTTTTTATTATATATTTTATTTGGAAAAAAGTAAAAAGGAAACTAAATAAAAAATTGAATAGTAATTTTAAAATCTAATAATTCATTAAGGGTATCTATGTAATCAACCATCGCGAGAGTTAACGTGAGCGCGACACGTGACTTCTCAAATAATATTATAGAGATACTACATTAAACTCCATATATTTTCAATCATTTTAAAAAAATATTGTGTAGCTTCCTCAAACCATATTGTTATTCTTTAAAATAATTTTGTGAAACTCGTATACCAACCATATGAGACTTATCGTTGAACTATACGTGAGAACATTAAACATATTATGATTCATGACAAACCAAAGCCTTGTACGAGTGAAATTTTACATAATGAAACATAAAAAAAATAAAGTTAACAACTTATGATTCTATAAACGTGACAAATGTTTATACACTTTAAAAACAACAACATTGTTTAAACTTCAAAACAAATTTATTCATAACTAAATTTCAAATGCAATGTCAAACATATAACATCATTAATATCAACCAAATGAAAATATATATTAGTCAAAATATTTAAGTTAAATATTCATGTAGTAACTAATTATTTTAGGTATTCAATAATATCTTAGTGTTCTTCATATGCATATTTTCTTTTATAACACTGGTATAATGGAATATTCGAACTAATACACAATGAAAGAGATATATAAGAGAGAAAGGAGAAGATGTCATTAAACATCAAACAAAAGTGAAATAAAAAAACCTCACCCAACCTCTTATTGCTGAGCTTCCAAAGCAAGTAGGTGATGTAGCCACAAGGGGGCATTGCGGGCGATGTATGACTGGTGACGTTGGTCGCGAGTGACACTTATAGCAATAGCATCAGCCGCTTCATTGCGTTCTGGAAGTGCATGATCTAAACTCCATGAAGCTATCCGGGCGAGAAGAAAGGAAATGTTGTGACGAACATGGCTGAGACTAAGGTGGTCATTTGGTTTCGTGAGTACGTCATGGAGGCTCTCCGAGGAAGTCTCAAAAATAATGTTCGTGAAATGCAGATTGTGGACACATTCCACCGCCCAAAAAAGAGACCACCATTCAGCCTCTGTTTTTGTGCGCATATAAGAATAAGCACGACGGCTATGCATGATTGTACCCCCATTTTCATCTCGCAGGATCCATGAAGCACCACTAAGACGATTAGAGTTTTACCATGAGGAACCAACATTACATTTGAGGAAACCATTGGGTGTTTTTTTCCATCGAATCATTTCAGTAGGAACATCATTAACACTATCCTTTGTTCCTGTAAATGTATTGAACCATGTTGATTCTTCTTCATAGGCATGCTTAGCAATAAATGAAGCCTCGATATCTTTAATTTCAAAAACAAAGGCATTCCTAGCTTTCCAGATTTCCCACAACAACCAAGGGAAAACATTTCTTGTATGTATACCCGTTGCTGAGTTCTTGGCAATCTTGACGAGGTGCACAAAATTTAAAAATGTTGAATTCCGAGAGAAACCACCTATAGGTAGTGGGAAATTAGCTTGTTCCCGTGTTGCATGTGCTTTCGTACATGTAAAAAGAACATGACATATACTCTATACCTCATTACCACAGGCCGAACATGTTGGGTCTATCGGAATACCCCGAGTAATCAAACGTCGTTTTACCACTAGAACACCAGATAGAGCACTCCACATAAAATGTTTTATTTTTGGTGGGGCTTCAACTTTCCATAATTCTTTCCATAATTGTTTTTCAATAGGAGTGAGAGAATTTCCTGGAGGATGATCATAGTCTACCATAGCCTCTAACAACTTATACCCGCTTCTAGTCGAATATGATCCACTTGTTGTGAAACCCCATCTGATTGTATCTTCAAGTATCAGTGATGGTTTCAGAAGTAAAATCCGTTGAACATCCTGTTCCGTAAAAGTTTGATGTAATAAATTAATATCCTACTGATTCGACCCCTGCATAAATAAGTCTGAAACTTTTAGCGCTAGATTTATGGAACTATTCTCCCGGTACATTGGCGGTCGAGGAATGGTATCACTAATCCAGTTTTCAGCCCAAACATTGGTAGCAACGCCATTGCCAATATGTCGATATAAACCCTTTTTAGTAATTCTCTACCATGCATGATGCTCCGCCATGCATATGACGGACGTGTCCCCATACCACATTCCAGAAAATTTCCATTTTTGAAATATTTGTCTTTAAGAATGCGTGAGACCAAAGAATCAGGATTATTCCAAATTCGTCAAGCTTGTTTTTCAAGCAAAGCCTGATTGAAACGACCAATGTCATGAAACCCAAGACCCCCTGTTCTTTGGATTTACACAATTTTTCCCATGAAACCCAGAGGATCTTTCTTTTTTTTTTTATCCCCACTACTCCACCAAAATTCAATGATCGCACTCGTGATTCGTTCACAAAGACCTTTTGGTAACCGGAAAACTTACATTGTATATATTGGGAGAACTAAAGTAACCGATTTTATTAAAACTTCATTGGCCCCCATTGACAAAATTTTGGTTACCAACCCTGTAGTCTGCCTTCTAATTTCTCTTTAATAAAAATTAGAAGGTCTTTTTTTGATCCTTGAAAACATTCAGGGAGACCGAGATATGAGGCTTCACCTCCTTCCTTTTCAATACCCAAAAACCTTTTTATAGATTGTTTTGTGTCGTCGGTTACGTATTTCCCCAAAATGATCATTTGCCCAGAAGCCTCTCCATACACTTTCAGACAATTCAAAATTTCTACACTATCCTTGATAGAGGCTTCACATAACAGCAAGACATCGTCCGCAAATAACAAATGGTGAACAAAAGGACTGCCTTTAGCTAGCTTTATACCATGTAATTTCCCATGTGCTTCAGCTCTGTTTAAGACATGTACTAAAGCTTCAACACATAAGATGAACAAAAAAGGGGATAAGGGATCACCCTGACGTATTCCTCTTTCAGGTTTAATAAATCCATGAGATCGTCCATTTAGTAACACTGAAAAAGTGACAGTGGTAATGCATGACATAATCCACACCACCCATTTCCGATCAAATCTCATTTTTTCAAGTAGCACTTCAAGAAAATTCCATTCAACCCGATCATAGGTCTTTGACATATCTGTCTTAATAGCCATACTTTCTTTACTAATTTTATCATTAGTGCGCAGGCCATGTACCAATTCATGTGCTATAATGACATTGTCTGTAATTAGCCTACCTCTAACAAAAGCCCCTTGAGTTTCCAAAACTATATTAGGCAAAATCGCTTTCGTTCAATCACAAAGAATGCGAGAAATGATTTTGTATTGTACAGTGCAAAGACTAATGGGACGCATATCCTTCATCTCCATAGGATGTAAAAGTTTTGGTAACAAAAATAATTGTGTATAGTTCCATCCAGCAGGGATGATGGCTGTTTTAAAAAACCCTTGAACATCACTAATAATTTTATGAACCACAATGTGCCAATATTTCCGGTAAAAATAACCAGTAAGTCCATCTTCTCCAGGGGCACTACTACTTTTAATACCAAAGGCTGTTTTTTTTTTTTTTTTTCACCAGGTGATACCTCTCTGGTTAACACTGTGTTCATCTCTAAGGTAACCCTAGTATCAAAACCCTCAAACAAAGTTTCCAAATATCTTGGGTTTGAGCTTGTAAACAGATCTCTGAAGTATTCAATAGCAATATGTCCTTTAGATCCTTTCGAATATTGTTCATTTCCAAAAATATCTTTAAGCATCAAGATTTTATTTCTCATTTTTTCCCTTTGACCACATTATGAAAGTAAGTTGTGTTTCTATCTCCTTCCCGTAACCATTATTCTCTAGTTTTCTGCCTCCAAAAGATCTCTTCTTCCCTATAGGCCGTAGCCAATTCATGTCTTAACCTCCTTAACATACTATAAATGGGGAATTGCTTTGAGCTCTCTTTGTCCAAATCAATCTGTAACCGTTCTATTCTTGATTTTGAATTCCAATCATTGGTCTTTTTAAGCTTAGATAATTCCGACCGGCATCGAGCAATACGATCAAGAACAGTTAGATTTGAGTTAATATTTTCAACATCCCATCCACGAATAATGGTCTCCTCTACCCCTCTCTTTCTATACATACGTTTATCAAAATAAAACCGTCCCTTTTGCAGATTTTCAGGCTCTAGGGCGAATTATATGCGTAGAGGTCGATGATCAGATGGCCACATACTCATAGTCAGTAAACGATTGTGGAAAGAGTCTAAACAATTCATCATTACCAAAACTCCTATCCAGTCGACATTGTACCCAGTTATGATCCCTCATGCCTGCCCATGAAAGAGTATTTCCCGTACTCCTCATCTCCCTGATTTTACATGTTTCAACCATGTTCCGAAAATCAAAGAAAGTGTTTTCATCTCTAGTAACACCTCCCAATTTTTCACCATTATGCATTAGCTCATTAAAATCACCAACCAAAAGCCATGCCTCATCTCTAATCACACCTATATCCGTTAGACGATCCCAAATATATCGTCTCCTTGCTTTCACTGGATCTCCATAAACACATGAAAGAAAAAAATTAAGGGATCTCATTGTGACTTTAAGATCAATAATTCTATTATCACTATTCAAAATGTCAACTGCATAACACCCTTTCCACATTAAAGCTAAGCCAGCACTCCGCCCAATGGGTTTTACCGTGTGTAAACAATCATACCCCAAACTTGATTTTAAAACATCCATGTAAACAAATTTTTGCTTAGTCTCCATGAGAAACAGAAAATCCGAAAAATACTCACGTCGTAAATCATGAATACATTGAATTGTATCCGAACCTCCCGCTCCCCTACAATTCCAACTCAGAATACTCATAAAAATTCAAAATGCTCTGAGGATTCTCAGAAGAACTCATTATAATATAGTTTAATGAGACCCAATATATTACACCACACAAAACCGTAAAGCCTATATTCATATCGTTGAATGAGACCCAATTTATTAAAGCTTTGTACTTCATAGAAAACCCAATCCACAAAGCAAACGTACCCAATACCAACCCAATATTCTTGTTACTCAAGTATATAAAATTCTTCATAGTTCTAACTTCTCCACAATATGTTTCCCACACTGCATGAATGCCAATTAAATCCCAAATATATAATCTCTGAAATGCAACATTAAAACATGTTTAATATTTACAAAAGACTAATTTAGGACAAGTATCCTTGTATCTAATAACAATATATATATCCTGCTCAATATAATGCTCCATCGAAAGACCCATTATTTTATACCAACTGGTATTATCATTATTCGACAAAATTGAAAGTTCAAACCAAATATTCCATGTTCCATGTCCTTTCCTCTGCAGCTGAATTATCCCCAACCTTATGCACCATACCAGCATAAATCCAAGTTAATCTCGCATCCGGATCATACCCAAATCTTCATCCACTGTGTCCCTAACCATGCATTCAAATAAGCTATCCTTTAAAAAATCGCAAAATATGCGTAACACCCAGGTCCCCACAATCTTCCCAAAAGCCATACGAGAACCTGCAAAAGAAATATTGAAACCGAGCCATAATATAAATACCTTCCTGAATCCAATAAGCAATGAAGTACCAGCATAATATCTTTCCATTAGACCAACATAAACCAACGACCATACAATGAACCAAATACTCCACACTTTCCCAACATGTACCGCAGAACTATATGTTTCATATCCCATGACAACCAACCGCATTCCATACTAGTTCCATATTACAAAACCAAACCACAAATGATAATAACAGTCCCATCTGAACCAATAGGCAAACACCTTTAAACCCATTTTGTGTTCCAATGAATAATAGACACAATTAAGAAAAATCAAAGCATTTCCATACTTTCTCTGTTCCAGTGTATAAAAGACAAAACTTAGAAAAAATAAAGCACTTCCATACTCTTCACTACGAGACTCCAAACTCAAAAGACCCACACTAAAGCTATACCAAGCTAAAAAAATAGGAACTATACCATTTTGCTTCATATGCATATTAGAAACTGAGATTGAATATGGTACACGTTTTTTAGAATCTTGAAGTTTTTGAGTTTTCTCGAATATCCATTTAAGTTCAGGTTCGATCCGGGTAAAATCCATAACCTGAAATATCCAAGAACAAGATTCATTCGGTATTTATACCGAATTCAGATCGGTTTGCATTCATTATTATCAGACCGGATTCGGTTCGGATTTTTGAGTTCGGTTTATTTGTCCAGTCCTAGAAAATACCATTTCATCACTATCATTAAAACAGAAACATTTTGTTAATTGAATTTTTTATGCTTTCCAAAATTGCTCTTAATGATATGAACAAATTTTTATTTTCATTAATGGCAATATGTTCTTTTGGTTTTTGGAGCTAAAAACAATATAATAATAGATTTCATTAATGGGCTAAATTCAATTTTTAATTATTTATGAATTTCTTTCAAAAATAAACACATCAGCTTTAATTGGCGTAGTAAAACAGGAATTTTGATATTAGCCGACAGGTTGACCCGCCATGGAGCAGGTCGATCGATTTGAAAAAAATTAAGTTAGGGGTGCGGGTCAAATGTATTTTATGCGGTAAAATTCCGGTTTTTCTAATTTCAATTGTGGGTACCCGGTAATCCATAAAAATATAATTTTATTTTAATTTTATTTTTCAAAAATATACTAAATTTGGTTAAAATAATTTAATTTTAAAAATTAGTAAATAAATAATTAAAATTATACTATTTAATATTATTTTAGAGAAAAATTAAAAAACAAAATTATTATTTAATAATTATCCGCGGGTCTCGTAGATTAGCCGCAAAATTAAGTAGGACGGATGCAGATAAACTATATTTTATTTGCGGGTCGGACGGGTGATTTTGACCCGCTTGCCAGCACCAAGCGTAGTTAATTGATATTATTATTACAAAATAAAACTACACAATTACAGATAATATATTTACAAAGATATTGATGATAACAATAAATTAAAATCTTTATAATTTTTTTAAGTTATATTAGATAGTGATATTTTATATCCTCAAACCAAAAACTCTGTAGATAAAACAACAAAAATGGTATCCGCGCTTTTTAATCGTGGGTCAAAAAACTACTTTCTCTTTTAGAACTCTTAACTCAAAATATGAATAAAATATCTAGTATAAATGTGTATATTTTTCAAGGAGAAATCTCCTTTTTTTTTGTCCATCTTTTTCCTTCTAAGATTTATTATTTTCTATTTTGATATGGTAAGCTTTTTTTCTTTTGTAAATTTATCATCAAGTTTTATGGTAAAATATAATTATTGACTATGACTTTAAATTTCTTAAACTGTTGATTTTCTTACCATTTAAACTAAGTAGATTATTTGACTTTACGAAGATAATATAAGCTTGAGAAGACATTCAGGATCCATTATAAAATATACTGACTCCATTTAGTTTAAATACCCGCAGTCTCCATTTAGTTTTGTTGGAATTGCTCATTATCACATCTACTAAGAATCAATCAATGGTGGTAACAGCACTATGTAAAAGGTATTCCACTTTCCTCAACCATACTACCATAGCCTCAGGTTTCCATTAGTTTATCATATGATAAGAGTTGACTCTAAATCCAAACGTGAAATATTTTTTAATTACTCATTGGAACCTTGATTAACTATTTAAGATTTGGGAATGATGAATTTGGTTTGGTAGCAAATCCACTAAAAATTCACAAACTTTTTACTGGCAATAATCACTAATAAGCTAGCCACAACCACTTAAAACTCATTAATTAAAGCTTGAATTGCTCTGATTACTCACTAACCGCATATCTATATGAAAATATCCGTATTTCTAGAAATAAGGTTATATAGATCACTGTAGGAGTAGAGGATAATGATGGTATAATGTCAATAATTTGGATGGTGGTCACAGTATTAAGCATAATTGACCCTCTAATCAACTAACAAGTGATGATTACTGTTACAGTTTGCAGTTATATGATTATGCTTAAGTTCGTCTCTTCCATTTTTTTTCCTTGCTCGTTAATGATTATAGACGTATAGTAGTTCTAGAGTAGAATATTGACCGTGTAATATATGGTGGTAGTGGCTAACATCACCATTAGCAGATGAGATCATACTGTAACTAAAATAATAATTGTCATATATGATGTGGCGGGGCTGGCAGCAGAATGTATTTGTCACTGCCAAATTCTAGGTATGATATTAAGAAGATACGTAAGAGACTACATCATTTGAGTGAGAAATTTGTAGATATTAAGGATCAGATCCTTAAGGGCTCTTTTGGACTAAACCTTTTGATACTTTGGAATCATTTGAGTGAGAACTTTTGTGTGGGCCATTAACAATGTGTTTGGTGATACTCAGATAGAAGTCTTTTGTCTTGGTGGTAAGCCAAGAGGGAGATATAACTAAATAGATACAAAGAGAGCATCTTTATTACACTATAAGCATCAAATCAAACCCATGGAATATGATAATTTTGTTACACTATAGATGTCTTTAGTTTCACTTTCGGTTGGAGTGTAAATCCATCATAGGCTTTGTAGCTCAAAGTTATTGAATAAGAAGAATCATATTTTTGGTCATCAGATCTTTCTGATTTAGTAATCTTGTAATTCTTAGAAAGCGTCAATTAAATTTGATGTTTCTGCATCTCTTTTCATTTGGTAAATCTATCTACTCCTAGTTCTTTTGAACTTTGGAGTTAGTGGAGTGTTCAACTACATTTGTGGGACTTTATAGGTCCACAAAGCCACACAAGTTACAATCTGAAAGTGGCCTATAATGGGTAAAAGATGAGCACTACATCACATCGAGATTTGTACTTATCTGAGCATAATCTAAACTTCACTATCATTTACTTATATCTATTATTGTTAGATAGACTTTATACTAAATACTAACAGCTAAAGCCAACGTCGTAAATGGAAAGCCGAGTGAAATTAATTGATAGTTATTTATGTTCATAGTTAATAAGTAACCGGAATAGTAGCTAAGACATTCTTACGTGTCTTCTTCTATTTGTCAACTTAACGCATCTTTTTTGTTGTAATTTCCTTTGAAAGGTTCTTGAAGCACTAAACAAGAAGAGTCAACATAGCGAATTTTAACCCTTATAAAGAGAACCAAGCTTGCTTCTCCTCCACAAACACATCACTCATCAACAGTCCTCTCTCTCTCTCACTCAATCATCAACACACAAAATAATGGAACACAACAAGACTGATAGAGAGCTTCAAGATTCATACGGTGATCAACAAAAATGGGTTCTTGATTCTTCTCTCGATAGTAGAGGAGAGATTCCTGTTCGGGCTAGAACCGGAGCTTGGAGAGCTGCACTCTTCATCATTGGTATGTATTTCAAATTGTGTAAAGAGATAATTGGTATGAGATATTTACATCAATAATCTTATGGTTCGATATGTGTACATGCAGCAATCGAGTTCAGTGAGAGGCTAAGTTACTTTGGGATCGCCACGAGCTTAGTGGTCTACTTCACGACCATTCTTCACCAGGATCTTAAGATGGCTGTACGAAATGCAAACTACTGGTCTGGTGTCACTACTTTGATGCCTCTTCTTGGAGGCTTCGTCGCCGATGCTTATCTCGGCCGTTATTCCACTGTCCTACTTGCAACCATCATCTACCTTATGGTACTAACTTCTACTGCAAAACTCTATATTAAGTGGTCAATTTTTAAAATACAAAAAAAACTTATTATATACATTTTCCAACGCTATATTGTTGTGGACCTTTTGTAGTAGCACCCCTTGCCTATCTATTCTATTAAATCTGAAAATGTTAGAAGAGTTGTTCAATACTAGCATGTGCTACTGCATTCAAACGAAATGATTTTTAAGAAAATGTCGTCAATATATATTGTAAGGCATCAAAATATTTCTGATAAATTTATATATTTGAGTGAACGAAGTTTAGTACAAATTGAGACGGCCACGTTCTAAATATATACCTTATTTATTTATATTATTTATTTAACTTCAGTCAAAGCGTGATGGTATGTTTTTTCTGTTTCTCGTCTGTATTGATTTTTTTTTTTTTTAAATCAGGGTTTGATTCTGTTAACATTATCTTGGTTTATACCGGGATTGAAACCTTGTCATGAAGAAATGTGTGTTGAGCCAAGAAAAGCCCACGAAATAGCCTTCTTCGTTGCAATCTACTTGATCTCCATAGGCACTGGAGGTCATAAGCCATCCCTTGAGAGCTTTGGAGCTGACCAATTCGAAGATGACCATCCTGAAGAACGTAAGATGAAAATGTCTTACTTTAACTGGTGGAGCGCAGGTCTTTGCGCTGGTGTTTTAACTGCGGTGACTGTCATCGTCTATATAGAAGACCGTATTGGTTGGGGTGTGGCTGGTAT
>CAKOAT010037781.1:1708-13760 GCA_932364175.1 Eruca vesicaria subsp. sativa
AATCCCCCTTAGATCCGCTCCAATTGTAAGAAGTTTCAGTCGACTGAGATCTCTTTTTAGGCGGTAGTGTCGGTGAATCTTCGTCTCGTGCTGGAGACTCACCATATGAGCTAAAGTTATCATCTTCGGATGACGCACCATCTGAGTCGTCGAACATATCAAATCGGCTATCAAATTCACTGTCTTCTTCGCCTTCTTCCTCTTCTCCAACATCTTTCTGTTTTTCTCCGTCCAAGATATTCTCATTGTCGTTATGTTCCTCCTCCAAACTAAAACCATCGTATCTAGATTCAACTTCTGGGACTTCAACTTCTGGGACTTCTGCTTCTGAGCTGAAACTGTATAATATATTACTCTTTTCTCCCGATCCGTCTTTCCGGCTGATCTCATCATCCTCGTTCTCTGTAATCTCTACACAGAGACGTAATCTTTCGGTTTTCCTTAGGCTTAAAAATATTTGCAATTGACGAGTATTGGAGATGTAAACTGGAGGCGTGTCGTGAGCCATTGTTTTCAAAGCTTTATTCGAGAACTGGTAGCTTAGCTGAATCTGATGGCTCGACTCATTCAATCCGTAATCATCGAGTACTGACTTTGCTCGTCGTGTGTTGTTTTCTCATCTGCATGCAGAACAATACATCCTCTACTGTCGGGTGTGAATACATATCTGTTTTTCTTAATCCAGTTACCTGAAACAATGATTACTAGATCCATAAGAAATTAGAGAAAGAGAAAAAGGTGAAGAACAGATAGCGGCGTTTGTAACATAAACCCTAATTTCGTTGTTGTAGTTAGTAATGACATGGAAAATAAAAGCTGACATGGATGATGACATGGAAAATCAGTTATTCAGCCACCAAACAAACATTTAAGTCAGCCACAATAAGTCAGCCACTTAATACACCGTAAGTCAGTCAAAACGTGAATACTATTTTAGTAATTAACTTTTTGTTAACAATNGCTGATTAAATATAACTCAGCTGTAAAAACATCTCACAACTCGGCCGGTCGACGATCAATTAACCAGCCGCGATAGTTAACTAAGCCGTATGGTAACTAGAACTCAGTCGGATTTTCCAGGAACCAGCCTAAGGATGTATAAGTCAGTCGTAATATCTGACCGTAACTCAGCCGTTATCACATAAACCAGCCAGATTTTCTTAAGTCAGCCGTAACGATCGACTGAGTTATGTTCATAACTCAGCTTATTTCTCATAAGTCATCTAGGTTAGTTAAGTCAGCCGCTACGCACCTATATCTCGGCCGTAACGTAGTTCGTATCCTATTGCGGCTGAGTTTTATGCCGCATTCTTACGTGGACCCGAACTTTTTGCTTACGTGGCATAAAAAAGTAATGGCATTCTTGTAAATATGTTTTTTCTCAGAGCGTGAAATAAGGGCACGCTGGGTATTAAAAAAAAGGTAGTAATAAAAAAAAGTTTTGTATGATTGTGATAATAATTAATAAAATTCATATTAGTTGAGTTAACTTCCCATATTTTAAAGCGTTTATGTTTTTCTACGTTTCATAGATAGATTTTCATTTTCCAGAAATAGTAGAAAACTGTACATTACTTAAAACTGTGTAAGGATAAAAAAACATAGGATTGTGTAAGGATAAAATTAAATACAAAAAATTGTACGACCAAAATTTTCTAGCAGGTGGACACTCATAACAGAAACTAATGCATTGGTTTATTGGTGTCACTAGATTGAAAACAATCTTCGAAAGCTATGGAAACTCAAAGAAGAAGAATGAAACTGCAAATGAAAAGATTTATCTCCCCAGAGACATTCTATTTCCCATACTATCTCACCTTTCTACGAAAGATAACATTTGTGCTTCTGCTGTTTGTAAGACATGGCATGAAGTAGTTGTTTCTGTTCGCGATCGTTCTCCCTGGCTTGTATATTTTAATGCTGATCAGCGAGTTATCAACATAAAAACCATAAATCTAGTTGGGTTGCAGCTCGATAACAAAAGACGAAAAAGATAAGAAAAAGAGAGTTTGATTGATTTCGGACTGAACCTTATGAAAGGCTGCCTACGTACCCCTTTCGAGGATCCAGTCGAACGTAGTTCAATTGGTAGAGCTGGACAAGAGATCGAACTGCCTAGGCGAGTTCGTCTCGTGATTGAGTGCCAGTCATAGAAACCGAACTTGTCGAGAAATAAGCCTACGTTTCTAAGTGCAGAGAGTTCTGAGTCTAAAAGAGTTGTGTAAATCGTCCTCCGCTTCTGTCTTCTGCCTTCTGCTTATATACTCCCTTTCAGGCGGTTTAGTCTTTCCATTTCGCCCAGATTTGAGTTTATCGAGAATCTTCCATTTATCTTGATCTTTCATTTTTTTCGCGGAAATCTTCTATTTATCCTCAAACTTGACATTTATCTTCAAATTTGACATTTATTTTCTTTCTGTGAGTAAATCGTCAAACCGTCATCGTATCTTTGGGCTGACTTCGCTAAAGTCGCGAGTAGGCTTTTGTCGCGTTTTAGGACCTTCCGAGCCATTTTGCGATAAAACCATTCTACGACTTTAGACGAAATCGTTTTCTGATGCGATGCCATTTTTAAATAAGTTTCTCGAGTTAATCGTAAAGTTTGACAATGTTCGATGTATTGGTTAATCGTTGCCGTTTTCTACGATTTACTCGAGGTTTTACTAAAAACACGTTTTTTTACGATTTTTCATGAAAAATCTCTAGTAAATCGTATAGTTAAGCGATGTTCGGTGTTTCGTTTAACCGTTGCCGTTTTATACGATTTCCTTGAGTTCTTTCGAGAAAAAAAACAGACTTTACGGTTTTATTCGTAAAACTTGAACGATAGGACGGTTCGAGACGAAACGAGAGGCGTTTCGATCATGGTTCGTAACACGATTGAACCGAAGGGTGTATGCTTCGTATCGGGAATTCGGGGAGCAAGGCTCGGGATGGTCAGCTCGACGTACAACGAGCCGAACCGGGTTGGTTCAGCTCGCCGTACGGCGAGCTGGTTCGGTCGAACCTGCTCGCGTTTTACGGCGGATGCGTTTTTTTTTTTGCGGTTTTTCGTCTAACTTGAGCAATCGTGTAATCGGAAATTGTTTCGTTGTTTTTTTCTTAGATAACAATTCTCATGTTTTGCGTGGATTTCCTTTGTTCGGAAAATCTTTATAATTTTATAAAACAACTTCTCCTGTTTTATAAAACGTAGTTTTACTTTTGCGGCGACTTTTAGCCATTGATTCTGTCGTGACCGATTTTGACACCAACAGTGAGTATACGTATACACTTATACCCCTGAAATTTCAAACTCGAAATTTCTCAAACTTTTATCAGCGACGCAGCGAGAGAAAAAACGAAATTCTGAATATAGCGAGACGTCGCCAATGTTCAAAAAACCGTTTCTCTTCAAAATATAAACAGTCCATCCGCGACTATAAAAAGACACGCATAATTTCTTAAGAAAAAAATCCTTCGCGAAGGTCAAAACAACGTTAACACCTACCACCTAAAGTTTGTTGCTGATCACAACAAACTCGCAACAGTTCTAAACAAACTTAAGTTATCTCGCAGAGATAGCTCTTGTACACCCGACACAAGGGTAATAACGCTATAAAAGAAATCCAAACTTTTTGTCAGCACTTCCGGGAGACTTAAAAATTGTCCTCGGTGAGATGCTCGGTTCCAACCAGAAGAATCGTATAAGCCGAGAACCTATCGCGGATTCTAAATCGGTATGGAATCAGGTTAAAATCGCAACAGGCAAAACGAAAGCCGACTAGTCATCGGATAGCCTCAGTCCGAAAGTAAACCTAGGTCTTGCCTTAAACCCATCACAGTGGTGTCTAATGTCTCAAGGCATGATTCGAGATCTTAAAGGCATGTCTCTTCGTCTACATCTAAATGCTCACTCAATTTTCTAAACATCCTAAAACAAGCAAACGAATAAGGCGATACACAAAGGAAAAGAATCCGAGACGACAACTCGCGGACCTCCCTCAATATCAACTCAAAGCAAAAATTTAACGCAGACTGATTGTTAAATAAAAAGTTTCCGAAGCAAAATGGACTCAAAGCTATGATGGCCAGTCCCAAATAAATACAAAGGCCACTCTCGGCCAACACACGAAAACATAAATCTTTAAAAAAAAAACTTGTACGAGATTACAACCTCAGACACCCTTCACACACGGATTCTCATCCTCATCCATCGCCTCGCTGGCACACGCAACCACGCCTTCACCTTCCTCGGCGACCTCTAGAGGTTTGCTCTCATCCATGCTGGGCTGGAGGGCGCACTCGGCCGCAAGAGCCGGATCGGAGTCACTTCCCTCGACAGGAACATCCTCTTTGGTCTCACGGACCGTCAATCCCTCAATGCTCTTCATCTTGCACTGAAGTCTGCGCAACTCCGAAGCCGTAGCCTTCTTCGCATCCTTCGCCTTGAGAAAATAACTCGCAGTCTTTCCGAGATCGTGCTCCAAGTCGCTGATCCTAACCTCGAACTGAGACACCTCCGTGGAATGCGTATCTTCAATCACCTTCAACTTCCCTTCAAGCTTAGCGGAGCTCTCCTGTTACTCAGCCAACTCTTTCGCCAAACGCTCAACTTCGGATCCACAATCGTTAATCACTCCATTGATTAACGAAACAAACTAAAAGAACCAAGGTAGACGATCAGAAACCATTTTTTTTTATAAAAAATCTTTTTAAGGTGTACTCGCGAATCCATACCTTGGCGCGGTGTTGTGACTTCAGACCCGAGCTCAGCGCTTTGCTCGACGAGGGACCAGCCTCCAAACCCTTCGTGCATCTCTTTCTCTTGGGAGCATCAGGGTTCGCACAAGGTCTCTTACGACCTTTGGCTGGAGCAGCCAACGTCGCACTAAGTGCCGGAATTCCTAAGACAGTCACCCTTTTTACCGGAGGAGGGGGTTTCGAGGACGTAGCCGGCACGACCTCGGCAGGAGCCACAGGTGGTTCAACCTCGGTGGGAGCCGCTACAGTTTCGATCTCAGCAAGGTTCGGGACAGCGGACTGTTGGGGTCAAAATCGGTACGACGGAATTAATAGCCAAAACTCCCCGCGAAAATACAAAAGAACAGTTTTATAAAACCCGAGGAATAGTTTTATAAAACTCAAAGTCATTTATAAAAACTCGCAGATCGTTTTATAAAACTCGAGAATCGTTTTATAAAACTCGAAGATCGTTTCATAAAACTCGAGAAATCGTTTTATAAAACTCAAGAAATCGTTTTATAAAACTCGAGAAATCGTTTTATAAAACTCGAGAATCGTTTTATAAAACTCGAAGATCGTTTTATAAAACTCGAAGATCGTTTTATAAAACTCGAGAAATCGTTTTATAAAACTCGAGAAATCATTTTATAAAACTCGAGAATCGTTTTACAGAACTCGAAGATCGTTTTATAAAACTCGAAGATCGTTTTATAAAACTCGAAGATCGTTTTATAAAACTCGAGAAATCGTTTTATAGAACTCGAGAAATCATTTTATAAAACTCGAGAATCGTTTTATAAAACTCGAAGATCGTTTTATAAAACTCGAAGATCGTTTTATAAAACTCGAAGATCGTTTTATAAAACTCGAAGATCGTTTTATAAAACTCGAAGATCGTTTTATAAAACTCGAAGGTCGTTTTATGAAATCCGAAGATCGTTTTATAAAACTCGAGAATCGTTTTACGAAACCGCAAAAAACCGAAAAAGCCGTAAAACGCGAACTAGTCGCAACTAGTTCACCCATGGGCGAACTAAGAAGCACTCTCTAGTTCGCCCATCGGCGAACTAGGAAGTGATCAACTAGTTCGCCCATCGGCGAACTAAGCCGGGCCGGCTTAGTTCGCCGATGGGCGAACTAGGACATGCTCGACTAGTTCGCCCATCGGCGAACTAAGCCGGACCGGCTTAGTTCGCCCATCGGCGAATTAAGCCGGACTGGCTTAGTTCGCCGATGGGCGAACTAAAGACTTCCCGGAAACTCCACGTCTCGATTTCCTGCATTCCTGATTCGAAACTTACGTCTTTCGACAAGGCCGCGTTCTAAACCACGGCCGAAATATCTCCCGTTCCATCTCGATCCGAGTTACCGTTCGAGTTTTACGATAAAAACCGTAAAACTTCGTTTTCTCGGAAAGAACTCGAGGAAATCGTATAAAACGGCAACGGTTAAACGAAACACCGAACATTGCCTAAACTATACGGTTTATTCGAGATTTCTCGTTGAAATCATAAAAAACGCGTTTTTAATAAAAAACGCCGAGTAAGTCGTAAAAAACGTGTTTTTAATAAAAAAGTCGAGTAAATCGTAAGACCTTGCGATTAACTCGGGAAATTTATTAAAAACGAGGTCAGATCAGGAAACGATCCCGTAAAAAGTCGGAAAACGGTTTTTATCGTAAAACGGCCCGAAAGGACCTAAAACGCGATAAACACCCATCTCGCGATTTCAACGGAATCTAACCCGCAGATTTGATAACGTTTTGACGGTTTACTCGCAGAAGGAAAATAAAAGTCAAGTTTAAATATAAAAGGAAGGTTTGAAGAGAAATAGAAGATTTCCGCGGAAGAAAAGGAAGGATCGAGAAGAATGGAAAATTCCCGATTTAGTCAAATCTGGGCGAAATGGAAAGATCGGATTGCCAAGGCGAGGAGTATATAAATAGGAGGTCTAGGGCAGAAGCAACACACGAAATTCAGAGCTCTCACCACCAAAACTAGTATTTAGGAATATTTCTGTTTTTCTGTTAGCGAGCTGCGTCTCAATTAGGGTTTTCGTTCTTAAGCTTTTCGGCTACTCTTTTGTACCAGTTCTACGCAGATTCGGAAAAAGAACCTCTTTGCTCTCTATTTCGTTTATTTTCATTCAAATTCTAAGTTATCGTTTTCTTAATCTTCATTGTGCGGTTCTCGCAGATAGCCGGTTCCTCTGGAAACTTAGGGTTTTCCCGAAGTTTCCTTATTTACGATTATTTGACAGTAGGTGGAAATCGACACCCACAGTTTGGCGCTAGAAGGAGGGGGGATCGGATCTATCTTACACCGTAGCCGCAACATGTCCAACGAAGAAACGATGGCTGGTGACAACCAAACTCGCAACGAACGCGACAACGTTGAAACACCACTACCAAAAGACGCGCCTGCGGCCAACACTACGAACGCTAACGCCGAGACCGTCGAAAAGATGCTTTCCGAGTTTAACAAAAATCGGAAGAGCAGGAAAAGCTCATTGGTTCGCTCGCAAAACGGCTCGAAACCCTAACTGCGAGAACCAAAGCGATTCGCCCCCTCGGAACTACCAAAATCCGCGGAAGGAGACTCGATTTCGGCGCTCCTACGGATCGTCCCAGAATCGATCAGGGAAACGTACCGGAAAAGGATTCCGGGAAAGAGAACCCTGACACGACACTGAACGAATCGGAAAAATCTCCTATTCGCGAACAGGAGACCGAAGGCGACGACATTGAAAGGGTCAACTTGGAAACGAGCGACCATGCCGACTCGACAGACGAAGACGCCGACGTCCATCCTAGGAGAAGAAAAACTCGCAGTCCTCAACCGGAGTCTTCTCCCGAACGTTCCTTTACTGGAGACGATGGGGAACTCGACTTCGCGCGATACGCAAAAACCGCCGAGGAGCGATCTCCGGTCACTCGCAGCAAACGCCGACAAGGTCGGAAAACTGCTGGCGATCGGACCGAGATTCACGATCTCCGCGAATACATCACCAAAACGGCCGCAGCGGTAAAAGCGGTGAAATCTCAGATTCACCACGCTACCAGTGCCGCGCCCGAGATCGATCGGCTACTGTACGAGTCTCGGAAAACGCCCTTCACGGCCCGCATCACCGAGATCAAACTGCCCGATCCCGGGAAGTTTAAGGTGCCAACTTTCGACGGGACGTCCGATCCCAAAGCGCACCTGCAAGCGTTCCAGATCACCATGGGACGAGCCAAGCTCAAGGACCACGAAAAAGACGCAGGCTACTGCCGCCTCTTCGTCGAAAACCTAGAAGGAGCTGCGCTCGAATGGTTCGCCAAACTTAGGCGAAATTCGATCGGAAGTTTCCGTCGACTGGCTTCGGAGTTCCTGAAGCAATACTCGATGTTCATTAACCCGGAAACCTCCGACGCCGATCTCTGGAGCTTGGTGCACGAGGAGGACGAATCTCTCCGCGATTTCATGAGTAGATTCAAACTCGTCATGGCTAGGGTTAGCGGGATTAGTGACAAAGCTGCCATCGACGTGTTAAGGAAATCGCTTTGGTATAAATCGAAGTTCCGCAAATGGATAACTCTAGAGAAACCGCGGACGATCCAGGATGCGCTCCATAAGGCCACCGACTTCATAACCATCGAAGAGGGAACTAAAATCCTGTCCGAGAAGCATAAGCCGACGAAAACATCCGTGAAGGATAACGCGTCCGAGCAGAAGCAGAAAAAAAAAGCTCTCGTAACGATAAATTCGTCCATCACGAGGGACAGGATCTCCGAGGGGCGCATAACTACGCTATCAACTCCGGTTCGGAGCAAGGGCGAACTACGGGTAACACGTGGACGAGAAATTTGAATTACGACTAGAATTCTTTCTGCGACCTCCACCAAACCCATGGTCATTCCACCGTGAACTGCAAAGTTCTCGGCGCCAGACTGGCCGCAAAGTTAGTCGCGGGAGAACTTTCCGAGATATCTAGTGTCAAGGATCTTATCCGCGATTCGGACCGCGTCCCGAAGAATGACAAAAACGCGCAAACTCCGCCTCAGGGAAATCAGTCGGGCGAAAAACGCGGACGAAGAGCAGACGAGAAAGGTAACGATGCTAACCGCCGAAAAATCAACATGATGATCGGCGAATCGCCATACTTTAACGACACCGTCTCGTCAATAAAATCCTACCAACGTAAAGCCGAAACCGGCTCGAGTTGGAAGGTGCCGATGGACGATTCTCCGACAGGAGTATCTTTCAACGATGCTGAAACCGGCGGAATCGACCAACCGCATGCCGATCCCCTTGTCATCGATTTGGTGATAAGCGATCTAGAGGTTGCTCGAATCCTGGTTGATACCAGAAGCACGGTCAACGTCATCTTCCGCAACACACTAGCATGCATGGGAATCGACCTCTCGGAAGTCGAGCCGATTCCAAAACCGCTGACTAGTTTCTCCGGCGAAACGTCAATGACCTGGGGATCAATCCGACTACCGGTCGTCGCGAAAGAAGTGACGAAAATCGTTAACTTCGCGGTAGTCGATCTCCCGGCTATCTACAACGTAATTATGGGCACGCCTTGGATAAATTCCATGAAGGCGGTTCTGTCCACGTATCACTTAGGCATCAAATTCCTGACGCCTACAGGAGTCGCAGTAATTTGGGGATGCCAAAGACAATCGCGATCTTGCTTTCTAGCCGAACATAAGCTGAGGCAATTAGCGGTCGCTGTCGTGAAACCAAAACGGGCAAAGGTCACACCACCGCCCGTAGACGACGACCCGAAGCAAGCAACGGACGAGAAACCAGAAGTTTCCGCACCCATCGCTTCCGCCCAACCGGAGGAGACAATCCCGGACAACCATTAATTTGGGGATGCCAAAGACAATCACGATATTACTTTATATCGATCGATACTCCTCTAGAGTCATCGATCGACGACAGCTTATATCGATCGACACTACGATAGCAACATCGATCGATGCAGTCGGAAATCAGATCAATGGACGAATCTAACTAGCGACAGCTATAGATTTGTCTAAGGGTTGAAGTTCTCATATATTTGCAAGCACTTCGTTAAGACATCCATAGATTTATAATCCTGATTTTCTGAATAGTAACCTTGAATCTAACTATTTCTTTTCATTGTTTTTAAAACCAAAACCTATTTTCCTTAGCAACTTACCATTGCTACTTATTTTATTTACTGTTTTAAAACCTTTTTCAACCTAGCTTAATCACTTAGGATTATATCTTTTGTGACTCTAGTTCCTTGTGGATTCGATCCCTAAGTGCTACAATTGAACCCCTTATTTGAGAGAGTAAAATCACTCCTTAGGTTAAACATTTGAGTGACATCAAACAACTGTCTTGCTCAATTAGGATTACTGCTATTTTCTATTTATCTCTTACTGCAATTTACCTTAAAACCAACCTAGCATTATTACTTGATTAGATTTAATTAGTTCCCTAGCTCCTTGTGGATTCAATCCCTAAGTACTATAACTGATCTCTTGTCTGAGAGAGTAAGTCACTCCTTGGGGTTAAATATTTGAGTGGTATCAATGGCTAAGGCTCATAGTACCCGGACGCTGATCTCCCAAACGAACAATCACCTACGTCCGCTGCAGGCTGATCCACCTTGCCGTTCCCATCAGGAATCTTCGGCCCAACTTCCACTGAATCGGGGGACACTGGAATAGGATCCCACTGCTCCCAGATCCTTGCCTCAATATCAAAGAGCGCGGACTGCTTGTTCATTCTCTCGTTCATTCGGTTCGTCTTCTTTTTCGCTTCCGCTGCATAGGAATAACCCGAGACTTTGGTGAGATGCAACCAGCCAACGACATCGCGACACTCACGATAGTCGCTGACGTCTTTGTAGGCGTCTTTCATCTCCACCAGCTCAGTCGCAAAACGCTCAAGACAGGTGTTTACCACCTCAGCAACTTCTCTCCTTCCACTACAGTGAGCACGACAAAATTCCTTGGAAACTAACTCCTTGGCACGAAAAGAACTTGCAGCCAAATCTTCCTTTAGACGAGCAGTCTCCATGTCCGCAACCTCAGCCTTAAACTGAGCCATGTGAGCCTCCGTTTTGCTCGCATCTAGAGCCTTGCTCATAACAAGGAGACCCTGCACACAAAAAAATTGTTTCCAAACTAGTAAGAAACCTAGAATGAATAAATTTGGAAATTCTAAAGATCGAAATAACCTTGTTTTAAAAATCTCGATGCCTTTGCAATCTACGATACATCGCTCTGCATAACCTCGTCCAGAGGCATCCCAAAGTCAAAAAACTTGTCGAGGTTCATCGGATCAGTGCCACCTCCGCTAGTCTAACCGTCTAGGAAGTCTTCGAACATTTGGTCCGCGTATACAGAAACGTGCTTATCCTTTGGAGATCTCGACCTCTCCCTCGCCACTGGAACCTCGAAATTCGTGAACTCATCCATGCTTGGTACCGATTCTTCCTCAGCTGAAATGTCCGGTTGGACACGATAGTAATGGTATGCAACCGCGAGACAAACTCGCTTTGGAGAAAAGTATCCCCAAAAGAATGGACCACCACGAAGAAGGTCTCTAACCGTGCGAAGATCTTTGGGATGTGGAGGTAAAGGATTAGTCACTGCAAAACAAAAAAATGTGCAATGTCAGATATCTTCGGAGTAAAAAAAATCAATGGATTCACGGTCAAAATACCTTGTCAACCCCATTCAATCCTAATGAAGGGGATGCCGATTTCTTCCAACGACGCATTGTCGATGCAGACGAAAACATATGCCGTCCTTTCCTTTCGGCATTAACAAACCCTCAAGATAGTCGTCATCGAGAATCATACCCCGCTCATAGCTCAACACCAGAATCCTGATAAGGTGTTGAAGCCCAGCTGGATAGATTTGACCGATAGATAATCCAAACCAATCCAGAACGTTGGCTATGAATCTCGGAATAGGAAACCATAGACGGCAGCACATCAAATAAAGTTCATAACATGTGAAGTAACTCAAAGGGAGGCGAAACTTCACCAAATTTGGCACTTCGCACATACGCCGCACGTACTTGACAGATTTGAGGGAGCTCTTGCTCGGACAACCCGGGGTTCTTCTCAAACGAGGTCTAGCAGTAACCCACATATCGCACAGAGGTGCCGGCACTTTGCCCATGGCTGCTCAATACGCCTCAGCCTCCTTGCGACTAACGCAATTTTTCAAAAACTCAGGTTTGGGAATAACTTTGCCGCTGGCCGATTCTAGAGCACTCAGATCGAAACAAGAAGGTTGGGCATTTCCAGAAGCTCTCTTTCCAAAAGACATGATCAAGAACAATAAAAGAGAGAG